>PVIU01022961.1:5000-29523 GCA_004026605.1 Ondatra zibethicus | reverse complement strand
GGGCAATTTCTTTATTCATTAACCAAGAAAAGCAACACACAGACAGAAGGGCCTTCCACACCAATAAACTCCACTTAAATTATCTGCAGCTGGCCTTCCTGAAAGAGTCAGTTTGTGCTAGCAGCACAGCCCAAGAAACAACAATTTCAATACCGTTAATTTTTGTTTGTTTGTTTGTTTGATTTTTGCCACTGCTGGACCAGGAAAACCACTCTTAAAGGCGCCACAGCATTAAGTCATGCTTAACTCTGCTCTTTTGTGTCTAGAATTCCTTTCTGAGCTTTCTCAAGTTTAACGTGGATAGAGTCGACCACATTGGTACAAGCATCCTACAACACTGTAAAGCTCATCCAATGTTTGATTCAAAGGCCCATGGTCCAAAGTCCTCCTTAGGTATCATTAATATCAGATGTAATGTAACTTAAAGTCAAATAGAGTATGCTCTTTCAATATATGGTGGTAAGACAACAGAGTACAAACACTTTCATTTGATATCAGACAAAGAAATTTGTGAAAATGTGCCATATTGAAAACTCAACATTATAAAGCAATTTGAAACTCTACACAGTAATTTCTATCAGAATTTGAGATGTGGAAATCATGATTTTGATTGCCTTCCATGGCTACCAGAACAGACACACCTTAGATCTACTGGAGGGTATAATTTCTCCTCCCTTCTCTTCTTCTAGAGCATTGCTAAATAGTCAGTTATCAGACCCATGGCTCTGCTGAGACATGTTCTCACAGCTTTAGACCACACATGACTAAGGTTTCTACAGTGATTTATGCTGACAGGGTTATTATTAGAAGGTTAGTCTTGATTATCTCTGGCCTACTGTTGGGTTTATTATGTTAGATGCTTGGTACTGGCTTCTTTCACATAGCTGACTAATTTTACAGGATGATTTAGCCATACAATTCCCATTTTCTCCTAAACAGGCTCTCCCATTGTCTTCAATATCACTATAGCAACTCTACTCAATATCTTTCATTTCTTCTTCCCTTTTGAATAAGCATCCTATCTTTAATTTCTCCATGCTCACATTTGTCTATGCATATATGAGAAAACATGTTTAGGAATTATCTCTCTAAAACATTCAGCTTCCTCATTTACAATTTCTTCCCTTTGACAGTAGAACATGAACACAAATTTATTTAAGATTTTACTGTTTTGTAACAGACAGCAGCTATTTTATTGTCCAATAATATGTTACAAACCTGCACTTAAGATTTCATTAAAATTGCCTTTACTTTCAATATTCCTACTAACAGGATTTCTTTCTTTCTTTCTTTTTTTTTTTTTTGAGACAGGGTTTCCCTGTGTAGAATCCCCGGCTGTCTTGGAACTAGCTCTTGTATACCAGGCTGGTTTCGAACTTATGGAGATCTACCTGTTTCTGCCTCCCAAGTGCTGGGATTAAAGGTGTGCACCACCACTGCCTAGTCATTCAGGATTTCCTCGTTAGCTAGAGAAATAACACTTTCTCAAGAGCTTCTTTATGGTTCTTCTTCTACAGAGCTTTTCACTCTCAAAATAATGGATGTTTTGCTAGAGTGTGTATCCAGATTCCTTGAGTCTCTATCTTCACTTCAAGAGTTGATGTGGGATGTCCTTCTGTATATGTGTTGTTTTTATTGGCTGATGAATAAAGCTGTATTGACCAATTACTTAGCAGAGTAAAGCCAGGCAGGAAATCTAAACAGACATATAGAGATTGGGTAGGCAGAGTCAAAGAGATGCCATGTAGCTGTTGGAGGAGAGAGACACCAAAATCTTGCTGGTAAGCCATAGACTTATGGTGATACACAGATTATTAGAATTGAGTTAATTTAAGATGGAAGAGCTAGCAAAAATATGCATAAACCATTGATCAAACAGTGTTGGAATTAATATAGTTTCTGTGTGATTATTTGGGTCTGGGTGTCCGGGAAACAAATTAAAAGTCTCTATTTATAAATGTTGTTTTTGCATTTTATGGCAACAGTGTTCAACTTTTTAATTCAAAATGTCCATCTCCATAAAATTGAGATACTATAAAAAATAGCATAAGCTGAAGGGCAGGTAAGCCAAAATAAATGCATTTCTCATGTTGCTAAGAGGCTATTATGCCTGAAATCAAAAAAAGTGGCAGAGATAGAATGCTTCCTAACTCCTGAGTGATGAACTTTTTGCTGTGTCATTAAAAGTAAGTGTGCTAAAATGACTCCCTGGATTCTTTTATAGGGTACTAATCCTATTTATTAGGGCTCCAAACTCAAATATGATGTAATCACCTCCCAAAGGCTCCATATCTGATTACCTGACCTTGGCAATAGTATTACAAACTATGTATTTTGTGGAGAAAAAAATTCAGATCACTGTAACTTCAAAAGGTTATTGCTTTGTCTGTCTGGCCAATTCCATTTCTCCAGCTGGCTATCATCCTTTGAACTATGTTTTTATGTTTAATTGAAGCCCAAATGCAGTAGGGGAAGTGGTATCTTTAATCTGTCAGGAATGTATTTACTCAATTGGTACATGGTGCCCATAATCTGTAAACATAATATGTTTCTTTTTCAGTGTTTTAATTTAGTTTAATTATTATTTATTTGTGATTATGGATATCAAAACCATAGTCTCCTACATGCTAAGCAAGCCTCTTATCACTGACTCACAGGCCTATCCATAATTAAAAACAACAACGACAACAAAGAAAAACTTATTTATCAAGGACTGGTAGAGTAAATCTCACTCTAAGGGTCTTGACCACCTATGTGTACAAACACACATATGCCTTTTACAGTATGCAAATACTTGGAGAAATGTTAAATGTATCAATTCTCTTCATTGTGGAGATGTTATTATAAGTGTTTGCATATTTCCAAAACCATGTAATTGTTCACATTAAATACATGAAGTTTTTTACATATCAATTATACCTTACTAAAACTGTTTTTTTTCTTTCTCTTTTTAAGAGATAAATGATTAGAAGGAAATGTAGATGTGAAATTGGGAACATCTGCTGATCTGGTAACATAAATTACCCTGAATGGATTGAGACAGAAAAAGCCTTTGAGTTGGGGGTGGATGAGTGGTATGAACTCCACTTTAGAAACAGCTGTGGTGTCATAAAATGAGGCTTTATACTGTACAGAAGACTTGGCTGATTTGTATCAATGGATAGGATTCATTGAGCAACAATTTCTTCCCTATAAGGATATGTTTTTAATTTTAGCAGCTTGAGAGTTAGTCATTAGCAACCAAGATTTCTGAAACTCAGAGTAGTGCTTAGAAGATTTTCATAGATTATTCAGGGAGAAACAGAGAATCATTTATTGGTAAAGGCTACTTCTTCAACTGATAGAACTTATGATTTTTCTTTGTAATGAGTGAATATATGTGATATCTCATTTACACTTTCATCTCACAGAAGCAATGTCATAGCATCCCCATTTCAACACTTACAAGTTTATGTTCATTTAACTTTAAAGGAAATTAAAAGATAGATGGAACAACATTTACATGAAGGTCAAAATTCTGTAGTTTGGTCTAAGTACTAAAGGATAACGATAAATTAAGTTGGCCTAAAAGTCAAACATGCTCATAGATCAAACTGCTCAGCATTTGGGATATTAATGGCCCTGAAAATGCTACAGATTAACTAAATATGTAATCAGCAACACAATCATTATTGAATACAAAGGTGATTTGTTCTCCAGCATGCCATTACTCAAAATCTGTACAGTAATCATCACATTTTATTTCATAGTTGGTGACTTTCCAACAAATTCATCATGTGCAGTTGAAAGAAGGAGGAAGTGGCTTTCAGAATTCCATCTGAAGGGTGTTTCCAACAGAATTTGTTGCTCAGTCACAGTCAGTATCCAACAACTTCTGACCCTCTTCAGGCTTTCACACTTTCAAAGGTTATTTCTAAAGTTACATAGTTCACCTCCTCAAGAAATGCACATTTTAAATGTTCCATATTTTTAATTTCCCATAATTAGTAGCAGCATTGACATCCCTGACAACTTCTATATTGGAAATTGTAAATATGGTCATCAATTCCACTGATAGAATCCTGGAGTATCTGACAGAAATGCTTTTACAATCAGTGGTGTTTCTATCACTTCTACAATATTTCTGACACCAGACAACATTTTATTCTCCCCTCTCCCTCTCTGGCTTGCTTTCCAGATATTTGGTAGTTCAGGTTGTCCTGGTCCTCAACCTTCCAAGTACTTGGATTATATGTGTGAAACCTGTCCAGCTCAGCTTTGAACATTCCTGAACTTCATTTTTCTCTCTTAGAGCCACCGTTCCTTAAGGTATTCCTAAAAGAAGAACTCAAACATCCTTTAATATTGGTCAATCTTGTTGCTGAAAATCTCGATGATGTAGATATACATCAAATGCTATATCATTTATATTGGACATAATGACTGGTACATTATTAGTCCACGTAAAATATTAAGTATTCTTGGAGAAGTCAAGATCAGACTTTAAAGTCTGCTTTATGGACCATTATCATCAATAGGCAGTCACAATGAGGCAGTATCTGGGGACACATTTTAAACAGTCTCTTCCTTTTTTGTTGAACATAAAGACTCAGCCTGAAAAGATATTTCTACTTTGAGCTTCTGAATATATTTTATGAGTGTGGTTAAATGTTATATTCATATTTCACCCATCAATTTTCTTTTTGACAGGTTTGCTGTCAGATGAATATACTGTAAAGTTGCAAAAGACCTCTTTTAGTATGGAAAGATTCATAATTCTTAGCTTATTATCAAAGAAATTCACTTTCAATGAAACCTAGAAATATTTATTAGTTAAAATGAATACAAGCCTGAATTTTTTTTTGAAAGTATATTGAACAGACACCACGATGTTAATATTGATTGGCAACTTGACAGAACTTAGCATCATTTAGAAGATAAAGCTCAGGAAATACCTGTAGGGGACTATGCAGATTAGCTTAGTTTCTGGGTATGTCTGTGAGGGATAATCTGCATTAGTTTAGTTGAGATGGTATGACCCCACTGAATGGGGTCATCACTGCTACATGGGCTCTGGTTCTGCACTGAATAAACAAGAGAAAGCCATCAAACATTAGAATTTTTGTCACTCCATCTCTTGACTACTTCTCTCATTTCTCTTCACACCCTTTCCCCACCAAGGTGGACTGTACTCTCAAACTGAGCAAAATTATCTGTTCCTTGTGGAGGTTGCATTTTCCAGCTATTTTTCCTCAGCAATGTGGAGAGTTACTAATAGTAGGTGACTATTTAAAAATCAAGACTGATTTATGTTTCAGTTTTTCTAACGTGTTTCAGTGGTTAAATAGTTGTTTTTACTATTTTTCATGCATTCAATGACAACTTTTACATTTCTCTTGCCATCCCATAGCAGGAACATGAGTGTCCTGGATCTGAAATGCATGACTAACTGTCTTCTCAGTATTGAAAACTCAGTTCTACAAAACCTAGGGAATAGCTTCTAGGATCTCCCAGCAACAAGGAAATCCAGGGTCTTCAAGTGCTGTATATCTATCTCCAACTCAAGCCCATATTCAGTCAGATTTCAAGCAATTTCTGATATAACATAAATGCCAGGTAACTAGTTTTTGCATTATATTTTTCATTAATTATTTTTATTGTTTTATTGTCATATACTGATTAAAAACACAAAACAGAAAAACATACATCATTGTCACTTCACTACAGTCATTTGTCTTCAGTCTCATATATCTTAACTAGCCACACTTCACACTTTGATTTCTAACCAGTCACCCTGATAGCAGCAACAGAGATTTTCAACAATCTCTCACACCATACCTTCTTCAGTAACCTATCTGTTCATTTCTCACTATGATGATTTTGGACTAACCTGCTACATCAACATGCAAACCAATTAAATTATTTATTTTATATGAATTGCCTTGTTTTTAGTGTGTTTTTTCAGTAAATAAATAGGAGTGAGGAGAATCTATTCTACTAGTAATAATATGAGAATTTATTCTATATATCAAATTCTTATAGTTATTATAACTGCATCCATAAAAATGAGGGTTGTCTACACTGTAGAAAGTATAACAAATTAGTTAGAAGATGAAATAGAGAAGTTCTAAAAATATCACAAGCAAAATATTATGAAAATATATCTTATTTTATGTTCTCAAACTTTATTGCCCGTTACACCAACCACCAGTCATATAGGACTACAATGCATTTGAAATATGCTTATTCCATGCCAAAAGATGCTGTGATTTTAATAAATATACCTCATCTCAATAACTTGCTAAATATTACTCACTAATCATTTTATATTGATCACATTTTGAAAGATTATTTTTAGATATATAAATTATATGGGATATTGCTATTATTTCAGGTTTTTCTACTGTAAAAAATTATCATTCTGTTCATAAAGGTGTTTATAAGCTTACCTGGACATGCAGAGGTCAGGGATTAATTTCTGATGCTTTTCAAGTGTATATTCTCATATGAAATTATAGCCAGACAAATATAAACATAGCAAATTCAAATTACAACAAATTTCTCATGGTTGAATATAAATACTTCCTAGAAGTTGTATCACTTTATAGTTTCAACAAAAAAAACTGAAATAAATGGTCAGAATTAAATAACACTGAGAAAGAAAGGCAAAGTATTTCTCTTTATTCTGATTTGCTTAATATTGACACTATTAATATAATAAATATTATAATTATACAGAAATTATTTTACTATTATTGAAGGAGATCGTTTCAACATGTGTACATATCTCAACTTAGTCTTATGGTGCAGCTTTTTTAAATTGATTATCTCTTTGTCATTGGGTCTCAATGAAGAAGAACCACATGCATTGTACCATGTATTTCTCACGTAGAGAGAACTACACATCATTATCACATAAAAACACATTTAAAATTATACTTACTAAGTATATTGCTATGATTTTGGATGCTCTCCTCCAAGAGTTAATTCCTGTGCATGGCACTAAAGGAAGAGAAACATGGTAGAAAATTTTAGTCTACATAACAAAGTAAAAGTACCTAGTTAATTGTAAGTAGCCTAAAATTAATTAAGTCTGAGGACCTTTAATAAGCTATTTCCTGATAATTCTGTGTATTCATGGAAGTCTGTAATTACATTTAATTTTTATGTATAAAAAATTCAACCAGTACTCATCTCATCAGTTTACATCTCAGTGTTTGGTTGAGACATGAAACATCTGTGAAGGCAGGTGTTCCGCTTCTGCTTTCTAACAAGATGAGCAAATCAACTCAGCATCCAAGCCAACAGATGTTGTAAAATAGAAGAAACCCTAAAATCATTGCGTGTGGGTGATAAAGTGCATTCTGGTCTGGAACTTGCTAGAGTCAATGTACCCCGAGTGACTTTTTCCTTTAATTTAGCAATTGTCACATTTGTCTCAAGGGAAAATTCCAATGACACTGCCTTTTTTTTCTTATGACACAGAGCATTATAGCTTCTGTCCAAGAAGAAGCACTTCACTATATTGTGGAACAACATTTTCTAGGCTTTTGGCTCTGCATTCCCCAAAGAATCAAAGATGTTATAGAAGAGGTGGAGCTCTACTCACACAATTTTACATATACTCAACTGCTTCATGGTTTTCAGAGGAATTTGTTTCACTGTGCCTTATCAATTTAAATATACATTCTTTCTATACTCTAATTATTATCATTTCATTCTCCCTTAATGAAACTTACTTTGTATTTCATGAGAACAGATGATTAATAATGTTATGACATATTCTACATCAATTTATCAAATCTTTATTTAGCACTCCTACATAAGAGAATCTATTCTCTACATCAAATACTTAAGGTTATGACAGATACACCCATGAACATAATAAGAGGGTTGTCTATACCATAGATAGTGTAACAAACTAATTAGAAGATGAGTTAGAGAAGTTCTACAAAATATCCCAGGCAAAACATTATAAAAATATATATCTCATTTCCCCTAGGACCATCAGAAAAAAATTTGTAGGATAAGTAAATAGTAAGTTTACAATAAACTATTTGCAACAAAGAACTACTAGATTGGTTATTCCAAAAATTATTAAAAACAATTATTAAAAACAAAACAAAACAAAATATGAGTGAGATCCGTGCATCTTTCAAGTCACATCAGAGAAGGTTCTTCTCACAATATATTGCAATTAACACAGGTCCATGGCTGACCAAATTGCAGAGGAAATATCAAAAGACTGATCCTAAATAGAATGTCTATATCTCATTCCTTCCCATGTAGACATAGGGATCTTCTAGGAAGAAAATAAATGAAGATTGTAAAAGTGAGAGGTGGTAGATGATTTCAAGAAAACTGCTTTCTAGAAACAACAGCCCAAATAAGCTAACAGTGATTTTGAAGTCATATACACAAGATCTGCACAAGCTCAAGACAGGCAAAATCCAAAATGGAAAGGTGAACTAGAAGAGAAATCCCATCCCCAGGTGAGGAGCTCTTAGCATTTGATAACTCCACGGAGAATAATAGTAAGTCTTCTTTAATGGCATGGCTTCTGGCATACTGGCCACACTTTAGGGCATGAGTAGTTAGTTAGCAAGCACCGGTGGAACTATATTCATCACAAACAAACAAAAAACAAGAAAGGAGAGAGTGTGTAAAACATGATGGATGGGTAAGATAGCGAGGAAGGCACATGGGAGAAGCTGGGCAGATTTGAGACAAGCTGGGAGGATCTAGCAAGAAGTAGGAGGAGCTGGGTGGAGCTGGGAGTGGTGAAAATGAAGACAATCCATAATATGAATGTTTTAGTTACTATTCAATTACTGTGAAGACACACTCAAACTAAGGCGATTCTAATAAAAGGAATCATTTTATTGGGAACTTGCTTGCCATTGTTGAGTGTTAGTCCATGAATACCATGGGAAGAAACAAACAGAGCACTAACTGAAAATCGTTACAACCTGAACTTTAGGCAGAAAAAGAGAGACTCAGCCTAGTTTGGGTTTTTGAAACCCCAAAGCACAATCCCAGTAACACTCTACTCCAAGAAGGCCACATCTGTTCCAACAGAGCCACATGTCCTAATCCTTTTCAAACCATTCACCAACTGGTGACTTTCCAGGAGAATATATGAGCCTATGGGGGCCATTCTCATTCAGTTTTCCACAGTTAAATATTCAAAGAATTAGTAAATATGTTATTTTTTAAAATTAATCACAATATTAAAATATGAAATCAAACCCAATGACAAATCTTCTATTTTTTTCACTCAATGGCAAATACTTTAGGTTGTTTAGCCCAATTTCAAATATACAAATATTATACATATTGTGCATTAGTTTGTTCTTAACAATTTGTTTGATTATGAGATATTAGGAAAAGTGTTGTGTAGACATTGATAAATAACATAGCTGCATCCCTCATCAGTATCAGCCCCTTGAAAACTTTACGATGCATGCCACGATAAATTCATGCAAAACCTTTGTTTTGTTTTGTTTTTGAATCCCAATAAAAGTTTTCCCTCCTTCTTCTCTTCTCAGTAACCACCCCCATCCACTGTTCTCTAATGCTTCTCCTTAGATACAGACTGGCCTCCCAGGGAAATCATCTAGTTATTGACACAAAGTTGCATCAACACTAGGCACTTCCTCTTCTATTAAGACTGGATGAGCCAATCCAGTAGGAGAAATGAGTCTCAAAAGCAGACAACAGAGTCAGAGACAGCCCCTGCTCTCACTGTTTGGAGTCCCATAAGAAGATCAAGTTACACAACTGTCACATATGTGCGGAGAGCCTAGGTCAGTCCCATGCAGGCTCCTTGGTTGTTGGTTCAGTTTTGTGAGCTCCTATGAATCCAGGTTATTTTTTTTTTCTGTTGGTTTTCTTATTGTGTACTGGACATCACTGGGCCCTACAGTCTTTCCCCCACCTCTTCCATCGGATTCCCCAATGTAGCACTACTGTTTGACTGTAGGTCTCAATATATATATTTCCAGGTAAATCTCCGATGACAATTGGGCTAAGCATTAATTTATGAGTATAGAAGAATATCATGAAAAATTATTTCATTGACTTGTTGCCATCTGAGTTTGGTACTATTCCAGGTTTTGGGGTATCCTGCTTATGGATCCTGACACTCAGAGGTGACTTCACTTTCAGGGTATAGGGTTTTCAGTTGTGCCAGTTTAGCTGGCCACTCCCATAATTTCTGCACCATCTTTTTTTCGGCACAATCTGAAGCCAGGACAAATTGTTAGTCAAAGGGTTTGTGGCTGGCTTGGTGTTCAGTCCTTCCCCTAGAAGTCTTGCCTAGTTACAGGAGGTTGCTCCTTCAGGCTCCTTATTCCATGTTACTAAGCATATTAGGTACACTCTCAAAAAAATGTTCTTCATTTTCCAGCATGAAAATATCTTGAGACTCACTAGATATAACAAAAAAAATCTATAAGAGGTTTATTTCTAAAACCAGAGTTTATTAAATAATTCACTGGGAGTCCTAGCCTTCTCAAGCAATGCTTTACCTTATTTTTCTCAAAACTAAATAAAATTAAAAGTAGATATATTTAAAAATCTGATGTCCATATATGTGTGGATTTATGTCTGTGTCTTCAATGGATTTCATTGATCAGTGTGCTGTTTTAATGACAATACCATGCAGTTTTCTTTACTATTGCTCTATAGTGCAGCTTGAAATCAGGAATGGTGAGACCTCTAGCAGTTCCTTTATTGTTCAGGATTGTTTTAGCTATCCTGTGTTGCTGATTTTTTTCGTTTGATTGTTTTCTTTTTGTATTTCCATATGAAGGTGTGAATTGTCCTTTCAAGGTCTATAAAAATATTGTGTTGGAATTTTGATGGGGATTGTATTGAATCTATAGATTTCTTTTGGTAGGATGGCCATTCTTAATATGTTAATCCTGCCAATCCTTGAGCATAGAAGACATTTTTGTCTTCTGATATCTTCTTGGGTAACCAAGAACCAGAGAGTAGATAGCACAAAGATCTAGGGTAAAGCCAAATACTGCTTGTTAGAAAAATACAACAAAATATTTCCTAATGATATTCTCCTATATTTATTGAGCAGTGCCTTATCAAATAAATCATCGTCACAAAGAAACTTTCACTTACAGCAGATGGGAATAGATACAGACAACCACAGCAAGACATTACAAAGAGAGAGAAGTCTAAATGGGTGTCCTCCATTAAATCCCTTCTCTCAGAGCTATCTCTAAATGTTCAGGGAATCTTGTGAAAGAGGAGGCAAAATAATTGTAAGATCCAGAGGGATGGAGGACACCAGGAGGACAAGGCCCTTTGAATCAACTAAGCCAGGTTCAAATGTGCTAACCAAGACTGGAGAAGCAGGCACAGGACATTCATGGGTCTTCATCATGTCTTCTGTGAATATATTATAATCATCAGCTTAGTATTTTTATGAGACACCTGACTGTGAAAAGGAGTTAGTCTCTGACTCTAATGACTGCTCTTGGAACTCTTTTCCTGCTGTTGAGTTTCCATGTTCAAATTTGATAAAAAGTGTTTTTGTTTCATCTTGTTTTATTTTGCTCTCTTTTGTTTTTATCTCTTAGAATACTTTTGTTTTCTAATAAGAGAGAGAAAGATAATAGATCAGGGAGGGAAGGGATATAGAAAAAAAGTGAGAAAAGTAGAAGAAAGAAAACTATAATCCAAATACATTGCCTAAGAAAAATATACTTTCAATTAAAGGAAAAGGGGAGAATAAAAGAATAGATGATTTCAAAAATTTGTTTGGAAGACCAAACTTGTGCCATATGCTCAGTTCCTTATGAATGTATATATTTCAAGAAGCTGCTAAGGGCTTCAATTTCTAGATATCTAATTCATTTATTTCTTACTGAAAATAGTAAGGGTTGCTTCAGAAACTTGGTTCTTACAGAACCACTCCTAGGAGAGACAGTCTCATATGGAGTTCCTGTTTTATGGTCATTAAAATTTTTTTGTATGCTCATCCAGTGTTAACTGATCATAAGGCAGGAGATGCGCTACAGATGTATGCACTGGGCTGGGGTCCCATTATCTACTGATTTTTATATTGTGTGAAATTCTAGTTTTTAAGATGGGTTTCATTTGCTATAAAGAGAAGCTTCTTTGATGAGTGATCAATGCTGAAAAAATATACAAACAAAAGAAAGTAGACTTACCAGGATTTATATACATTCAAGAAGAAGAAGAAGAAAAAGAAAGAAAAAGGAGGAGGAGGAAGAAGCCTGCAATATGAAAACAGCAAACATGAAAAGGGTTGGAGAAAGAAAGAAAATGGTAAAGGATAAGTAGAGACAAGTAAAATTGGGAAATGATTAATTATTTTTAATTAAAATGTACTAAAATTAATAAAACTTGTAAGAAGAGACATTGTTAACTAAAATTAATAAAAATTTGTAATAAGAGACTATTTTTAACTAAAATTAATAAAATTTGTAAGAAGAGACTATTTTTAGAAACCTGTTAGACTGATCAAAAGAAATAACTCAAATGTCTAAGGCCCATGTAAATAAATACTCAATATCCTTAGTTATCAGGGAAGTACAAATAAATCTCTGAGATTTCATCACATACCCTACAGAATGGCTGAGATCAATTAAAACAAAAAGTGACAGCTAATACTGGTGAAGATTTGAAGTAAGGGAAAAACTCATCTATCATTGAAGGAAGTGCAAGGTGTACAAGCCACTGTGGATATGAGTATGGCAGTCCTTTGGAAGATGCTTATCTGTTCATCTCAAATTCCAGCTGTACCACTATTGGTCATATACCCGAAGTATTCTTCATTGTACCACAATGACACTTGCTCAACCATGCTCATTGCTGCTCTATTAATAGCACCTAGAAATTAGGAAAAACCCTAGATGTCCCTCAAAGGTAGAATAGATAAGGAAAATGTGGTATATTTATGCAATGGAGTATCTCCAAGCCAATTAAAAAATTAAATAATGAATTTCATAGATTAGTTGAAGTAACTAGTAAAATATCATCCTGAGTGACTAATCTCTGATCCAGAGAGACAAATATGGTATCTACTTTATATATATTAGTTCTTATGTCAATGCTACAATCTAAAGAACACGAGAGGCTAGTTATAGAGTAAGGGACCAAGGGGGGCAGTTAGATTTTCTTAGGAAAGGTAAAAGGAATACATAGTTGTGAATGAATTGGGGTGAGATGGGGCCTGAGATGGGAATATCAAGTGGAAAGGTGGAGTAAAGAGAAGGTCAAAGGAATACAGGGAAAGTAAACTAAAATAAAGTACCATCTGACAAGTAGTATGGAGATACAATACAAGAGAAACTTCCCAAAGTATATACATATATGAAGGCAATATAAATGAAACCCCAAATAATAGGAAAGACAGAGCTCCGATAGCCATATCTTGTCACTAAATTTAGTTTCCAGCCCTGTCATTGGGTTGCTTCTAATTGAGATGATAACCCAAAAGGTCCTGTGAGAACCACTAAACAACCTAGTTTGTCAAGATTATAGGTTGTTCTAGTTTAGCACCATTATAGGTTGCTCTTTACAAAGTGACAGCAAGGCATCATAGCTGAACACAATAGCTACACAACTCATTGACTATGAAAAAGTCAAGCTGGTGCCTAGACAGCACTTTCACCCCTATATAATAGCTTCTTTGCTACAGAAATTCACTCTTCACCTCTTCAGGCTACCAAAACAGACATGTAAACACTAACCCAATCACAAGCCCTTTTATCTACAATGGTTTGATGTATTCATGATATGCTAAGGCAATGATGGCACAAAGCTTAGGTGTGCCTAAATAACCAATATCTGATTTGACTTGGACCCCACTATATGAGATGGAACCCATGCAGGATGCTGCTTATGTAACAAAGAAACTGATACTAGATAGTTCAAAGCCCTAGTGTAAAAACCAAATACTGTTCTTAAAAAATAGCAATAGCAAGCCAGGTGGTGGTGGTGCAGGCCTTTAATCCCAGCACTTGGAAGTCAGAGGCAAGAAGATCTCTGTGAGTTCCAGGTCAACCTGTTCTCCAAATTGAGTTTTAGGATAGCCAAGGCTACACAGAGAAACTCTGTCTCAAAAAATAAAAACAAACAAACAAACAAAAACTGGCAAAACCAAGTAGCAATAAAAGGACTCTTAATGACATAATTATAGATTAGGGCCTTCCTAAGTCATCATCAGAGAAGCTTCCTTCTGCAGCAACACATAGAGAGACCAACATTCAGACATTATGCAGAGAGTGAGAGACATTGGACATTCAGTGATGTCTTCATCAACTTCCTGTCTTCCAGGCTCAGAGAATGTTGAAGAAGAGGAGGCCAAAGAGTATTAGAGCCAGGGAAGATGGAGAACACCAAGAAAACAGGCCCTCTCTATCAACATAATCAATTCACATAGGAACACACTGAGACTATGGCAATATGTGCAAGGCCTATAGTAGGGTTTGCACCAAGTGAGTTCCTAGAACTGAAAGGAGATGTGGACACATGCTCTCATCCCAGACCCAGATGCAATCTACGTTGGTAACAACTTGCAAAGGAAAATTTAGTTTCCTGAATTGGATTCTCACTGGAGAGAGAAACTAATTTTAAGTGTAGGATGCATGTCCAGCAGTAGATGATCAATGAAAAATTAACTCAATGGCACCTTTGTAGGTTTGTTGTCTCATAATGTCATGCCAGAACTTTCTTATTTTTTTAATTTTATCTTATTGTTTTAAATTCTAATTTAATTTTATTTATATATTTTTCTCCTCTTTTACCTTACAGGTCCTTTGCATATATATTATGGGTTCCAGTTTAGTGACTTTATGTGATTTTTGAGTGTACAAACAAGTGAGTTTCTGTTTCCTGTGTCTCCTCTTGAGCTTTTTTCCTTGTTTTTCGTCCAATTCCACTACTGTAGTTTTTGTTTTATATTATTATATTTTATTTTATTATTGTCCCATAGAAGCCTGTTTGTTTTCCAGTGAGATATAGAAAAGGAATGTATCTGGATGGAAGTGAATGTGTGTGGAACTGGGAAGAATAGAAGAAGGAAAACAATGGCCAGGATATATTACAAGAGAAAATAATCTATTTCAAATTAAAAAGGGAAAATTTATAAACAAAATAAAAACAACTCTCTGTTATCAAACTCATATTTTCACATTCCTAATTACTTTAAACACACATTCCTAATTACTTTAAACATAACTGAGTAGGGTACTCTATAATATCCACATTAAACATCTTATAGTATCGGTTATCTGTTAGTGGGAATTTTTTGCTTATAAAATTTTCACACAATGCTGATCTTTGGAGATCTCCTACCTTCTCATGGACTATGTCATCTGCCTAAGTAAACAAATCACTCAATTATCCCCTTCAGGACATTCCTGGATCTCCTTATCCTAAGACTCCTTGTTCTTAAGAAACTGTCTAGTTCCATGCTATTATTAACAAAGCCACTCATGGAACCATGTCCAATGACCACTCCACTGTGATTCTTATATATTACCGCTGCAGACCAAACAGTTTTGCCCAGTTTACAAATCTTTTTAGCCCCCTCTGTGACCTAATCTTCTAATTTTGCACCAGTATCACAAGCTAATCATTGAGGTATGCATGACAGTATATATTGTAATAATCCCAGCACTTAGTAGCTGAGGTAGAAAAATTACTTTGTGTGCATATCAGCCTGTATTATACTATACCTCAAAAATAAAGTCATTACTGAACTTTGAATTTTCCAAGATCTTCCATTGTAACAACTATAACTACAGGAATTAATGATGATATAAATAGATATCCAGAAATATAGTAATAGGGGCTGTATTCATAAAATTAATATGGCTGCCACTATGCGGAGTGGCATATGCCTGCAATCCCTGCACTCTGAAGGCTGAACTGGAGGATTGCCACAGTGGCAGGTCACCCTGGTTACATAGCAAACTTCAGGCCTTTCTAGACTATAGAATTAGACTCTATCTTAAAACAAATCAATTTAGATAAGGATGTCTGATGCTGAGTTTTGGAAACATCCACATTCTTCTTATTTACTTTTTGAACTAAATGTTTTATAGCTAATATACATTAGCATAATGATGTGTATGTATCCATACACATGTAAAATCAACTAAATCTATGTATCATTCAGTAGTCAATATGAAGGATGGACAAGGGAAGGAAGGCAACTGATCCTTTTCGCTGCCCTTACTATCAACAGATCCTTTGAAACTCACCTCTTGTTCCTGACAGCAGATATGCCTAAAGCATCAATCTGCATAATGCAGTTTAGAGGGTATGTATCAAACACAGTAAGTTCAGCCAGTTACTTTGCCTTTTTTACCTGTATGTTTGGTAGTTGTAATTATCGTGTCTCCTTGCTTCTGTTAAACTCTTTTTAATTCTTTAATCTCAAAATATAATCAACCATTTCTCCAGGTGACACTCTAGATTTATGAAGTAATCCATATGGTAATTTAAATCATTCTTAAATCCTTATATAGAGGCAGACTTATTATATAAAGTGTTATCAAAACTAGTAGTAAAAGGAGAGGGCTGGAAACTAAGAGAGGGATGGAGCCAGGCAGAGAGAGAATATAACAAAATAAGCCTCCAGGCAGTCAGCCAATCAGAGAACATTATGAGGGATTACATCATTGTAAAAGCAGACCTAATTTTTAAACATAGTTTTCTTGATAAATCATATATTATGATGTTATTGCCGTGAGGTATGGAGCAGAGCCTGTACTTTTGAATTCACTATTGACACAGTAGATGTAATGACTACCATCCCTTGCTCTCATTACCTGTGCCATTGTCTCCCCTGACTGAAAAGTTGGGTAGTTTCTCTTAGAATATTTGAGGGCTCAGGTTTATGCTGGAGACTGGATTGAGTTGTGACCAAATGTTTTCTTCTTTATTCCTGAAAGCATATATCAGGATACATAAGCGATGACATACACAGACATACTAAAAGGAACACTGTCCACGAAAGGCCTCGTTAGCAAGTCTGGCATTTTTTTCCAACAAATTTATTCCTAAACAAGTAAGACATAGAAAAAGATGTCTCTACAACTTTTAGAAGAAAGTGTTTTTTCTGAGATTACCGTTCATATTCTACACCTAAATGAGGAGGCTCTGAAATAAAGGGGCATCTAGTGAACACTGTGGTGCTTTGGAGCTTGAAATCATGGGTCACTTTTGATTAAATGTTGCTCACAGAAAATGAGCTTTGGCTTGCAGTGGCACTGTCCTTACTGTCATATGCATGAATTTAAATGCCAGTGCTTATTAAAAGTAGCCTGAGCAATAACTGAGGGTTGCTCTGGGGATGAACCATTAAAAAAAAGAAAAATGACCTGCAATTCCACTCAAAAGTAATTAAATCTTCACCAATTGGCAAGGTGATTTTTTTTTTAGGAAATAATTTCATGCACTTGGGGGGAGGGGGACAGTGCTGATCAGCAAACAGTCCAATATGATATAACTGGATCATATGTTAACTAAAATTTCATGCCAGAGATTCAACATTTCTGAGTTCATTCTCATTTTAAACATAAACATTAAAACCCATCCTCCAAGGATGGCTATAAGTATTAAATATGATAATTTATGATAAGGAATCAGACATTCTGCCTGAGCCGCATCAGATGCAAACTATTACCAGACCCCTGGAGTAATCTGAGATTCTGCCCAGATCCTGAGGTATAGGGAGAGCTGTCATTATTAATGATATTATGGTTGCTATTTACTTTTATAGATATTTTGCTAATTTTTCTCTTTCCTATTTTCTTGCTTTATTCAGGACAAAGTAATAGGTTGAGAATTTTCTCTATCTGTGTTTTTGTAGTGCCATGAGAAGAGATTGCTTTTGATTATGATTCATTCCACTTTTTAGGTTCTTCCATTGATTTTCATATTGAACTTATTCTTTCAATATCTTTTAAACATAGTCCTTATTTATGGTACCCAAGACCCTGGCATATCATAATAAGTTGCTTATTAAAAAGTGACATGATTTTTATTAGAAAATTAGAATCAATGAATCATAATTTTTGTCCTTAGCAGGGGTTAAATGAACACATCACTTACAGAATCTTTTTACCTCATTATGAAACTTATATTCTCAGAAAAAAATTGATTTCTTTTTCATCTTTTGGTGGTTTGTATTTGCTGGAAAACTTTATTGATTTTATTCAGAGCTGAGAGTATGACTGATCAAACAGCTGAAAGTAATGAATAGTTCAGCTTTTTTGATGAGGAAATGGGATATCAGGTACAGAATGAACTCCTGAGAGCTTTAAAGTGAAATTTCTAGGGAAGTGACTCATTTTCTTGCATCGGACTTAACTCTGTGGGTGCCATTATAAGGAGAATTGTGATTAATAACATGCTAAATTTTAATCATTCATTTGTGCAAAATTGGTTCATTGAAAATCAAATGTGTTGCAAATGTCATTTTTTCTGTTATGACAAGATAAAATGTGCCCCACTTTTTATTAGTTTACAGGCTGAAAATGTATATGGATACTAGGAAATTAAATTGTAGTAAAAGAAAGAAATAGAAAAATGCAAAGAACATCATGTGATTTAGTGTATACTAAATACTTAATGCATGATGATTTAAAAGTACAACAATTGGTAGATTTTTAAGTGGGTGCATGGGCTAGTGGTCTATTGGTTTCTTATTCAATCATGTCCCATCTTACTTTTTAGGACAGGGTCCCTCATGAACCTTGGAAATCACTAACTTCATGTCTCCCTAGCAATGATATTACAATAAAGGCATATGCTTCTGTAGTCATCTTTTATGTGGCTATGGTATTCAACAATAGATACCCATGTAGCCAGTTAGCCACAACTCCAGCCTCAACACCAGTCCATTTTCAAGAAGTCTGAAATAGTATTGTAAATAATAGTCCATAGTAACTTTTGTAGCATGTACAATAGTTCAATGAGTGTCATAGATGATTGAAGCTGTCAACTTGACCATGTAATTCTTGGTTAGTAAACAGATTGTCATATCTCAGTTTCAATTAGGGCAGGCGGGATTTAAGTTTCTCACAATTAAGTCAGTGAGAAGGGATATTAGGCATGGCAAGAATATAGCTGAAATTAGAGAATCCAGCCTATGGACAGCTTTAAACAACATAATCCCAACACACAAAATCTTAAATATAGTAACTTCCCTGTAATTGCAAACCTAGACTTGGAAGTGATTATCAACTAAATTCATGGCTCTGATTTCATGCAAGGAATAAGAAATGTCATCATAGGGATGTGAACATTAGTTTGATGTGGTTGCCGAAAGGCACTAGTCAGTTCAAATCATGAATACTAGGGTTCTTAGTGGAGTAGTGTGAACTCTTAGGTATTGAATGAATACTGTAATTGAGATAAAAATAATTGAAAAATATAAAAATCACACCAAAGCACCAAGATGATTTTAAAACAGCAAATATAAAGACAGATTAGTGGGTAAAGGCAGTTTCAGCTTTGCCTGGCAACCTTAGTTTGACTCGAGGGATCCACATGGTGGAAGGAGAGAACTGTCCTCTGCAAGGTGTAAGCTTATTCTACATGTGTCTTGGCACATGAAAACAGGCACAGAGAGTAAAAGAGAAACATACACATATATTTACACACATACACCACTGAAAATAATAAAAATGTAATAAAAACTTTTAAAATGCAACAAAATTATCATAACTCTATTCAATTTAGTTTTTTGCAATAACCATTGTGTGGGTGTGAATAATCTAGGTGATATTTATAAAATCAGTAAATATGACTGTAAAAATCAAATAATATTAATTCTCTTGCATTTGTGCATTTCTCAAAGCTTTATACTTAATTCTTCAGAGAGGCTTTTACTAATATGAGAAACACACACTATTAAAATCTATAGTAATTTTTTCTACTTTATTAGAATATGACATACAACTACAATCTCTCATTAAGAAACGGTTAATGGCTATGTCATATAAATAAACTTTATTTCATTTCAAAGCATGTATTTTACTTTATAGTAAGAAACATTATCAGACAATCTGATCTCATAGCAAAGTTAAGCTTACTTTATTGCTGAAATATTAAATTACATATATATAAGTGAATAAGACAATGTTCAGCTATATTAGGGTTGATTGACTGAAATTAAATAATATAGTACATTATATTATATGTTGTATAAAATATATAAATTATATTATCTGAATGTAAGCAACTGCATGCTATCTTTCTCATTATTTATTATTTGAAGTTTTTTTGAAGTTACTATTTTTAGTTAACTTATACTAGTAAAATCATTCGTTGTCTTTTTATTATTGGCTTATTTTACATAATATGATATTATCAGTGTTGCCCATATTGCCAGATGTTTCTTAATTTCTATTCTTTTAAAGGCTAAAAAAATCCCGCCCTATGGTATAACATTCCCTTTTTGCACTCTTGTCAGGATGGGCATTTAAAGCCCTCTCAGGTTTTACATGGAGTTAGTCGGTTATGTTGAGCAGCCAATTTGTAGTGAGGAGGAACGGGCCTGCTTTTGGTCCCAGCTGCCGGGCTCCCGGCCGCAAGTCTCCTGGCCGCCCGGCTAGCTTAAGCCCCAAAATAACCACACGGAAATTGTATTAATTAAATTATTGCCTGGCCCATTAGTTTTAGCCTGTTATTAGCTAACTCTCACATATTTGTTTAACCCATCTCCATTAATGTCCATCGCCACTTGACTGTGGCTTACCAGCATAAGTCTAACCAGCGTCCATCTCAGGCAGGAGAAACATGGCATCCACCACACTGCCTTCTTCCCAGCATTCCATTCTGTCTACTCTGCCTACCTGATTTCTGCTCTATCAAAAGGCCAAAGCAGTTTTCTTTATTCACCAATGAAAGCAACACAAATGCAGTAGAATCTCCTACACCAAAGATTTAAAATTTTTAGTTTGTAAATTAAGTCTTTAGTCCTTTTTGAGTTATATTTTCATGATGTAAGATAAGGTTCCAGTGTTATTCTTTTGCAAATGAACATATCTCAGGATAATTTATTGTATTATTTACCTAATCTGTAGTTTTGGTCACTTAACAGAAAATCAATTGGTTATATTTATGTCAATTTGTGTCTAGGTTCTTTTTCTCTTTCATGAATATAAATGTCTGCCTTAATATCATTACTATATTGTATTCATCACTGTAGCTTTATAATATGTTTACAAATCAAAAAGTGTGAATTCTCCAAATTTGTTCTTTATCATGATTGATTTATCTCTATATGAGATTCAATATCACCATTGAATTTTATAATTGATTTCTTTTTGCAAGAAGTATTTTGTTAGGATCTGCAGTGAATAAAATATTTTGGGTATTATTTTGGGGATAGTATGAATACTCAACAAGTTAAAGAATTAAATTTGTACATAAAATAATTTTTATTCCTCTGTATCTTGCTTAATTTCTTTGATGAATATATTTCAGTACTGTTGTGTTAATTCTTTACTTAGATTATTTCTTAATGTTATTGGTGGGGGAATATTATTGTTAATAAAACTTATTCCTAATTTTCCTTTCAAAGAATTCATTATTATAGTATATTAACACCTGGGTCTTATATGTATAATTTTTATCTTGAAAATTAATAATGCTTTATTACTTCTTACAGGGATTTCTGTGGGGACTTTAGGAAATTCTGTACATATAACTATATTGTCTGTAAATATAAATACATCAACTTCTTTTTTTAATCCAAATGCTTCATATTTGTTCTCATGTCTAATGATCTAACTGGGACTGGAAACACTTACTAAAAGAATGAGCATTCTTGCCTTGCCCTTTATCCAAGGAGAAAATCTTTGAAGTTTTCTATTGATAACAATATTTACTATGTGCTTGACACTTGAGACTCTTTCCTTTTATTAGTAACTCACGTAGAGATATTTTTGGGTATAAAGTTTGGAGAGAAAATTTTGGAGAGATGAGTAGGTGTTGAAAATAGTGAAAATACATATATTGAGATCATCATTTGATATTTATTCTCTACCCTAGTAATTTAGTATAAATGTTTGCATTATTTTAATATGGCAAACACATTTGTATCCTAGTCATAAATCTCACTTGCATATGGTATATGAAGCTTTTAAAGTGCAACATTCAGTTTACTGGTACTTTGTTAATTCAGAGCTGCCAACCAAAAGCTTTTGTGCTTTCTGATGTCTTTGTCTGTCTTGGTGTCATGGTACTGTTGGCTCATGGAATGAATTTGACCCTGCTTGGATATCTTCATAGAGGAATGGAGTGAACCCTTGAGCCATGATCCATAGGCCTTACAAATCTTGCTTGTATTCAAGCAGGGAATGGGTTATCACAGGCCACTTGTATTTCTGGTTAGCATGATTCCTCTTCTCACTGTTTTTACTTCAAAGTTTTAACTTAATAAACATACTTCAATAGAATGTAAGTAAATATGAAGGGTATATGTAGCATTGAATAATTGCTAACAACTTGACCCTAGGTATCTATGCTATTTCTCCATGATGTTTAGATTGTTAGATATGTCAGAGGACCAAAGCTAGTAAGAGAAAAGCCAGTCTTTTGGGATTTTCATATGGAATACTTGGGGTACTAGATACATGAACCAACTACTCTCTTTACTCAGTCAATCTAGAGCTTCTTGGGTCTCTCTACGATCAAATGATACTGTACTGGGATCAGTCTAGATCTTGGTGAGAACATGCTTGGGATTTCCATGCTGACTACAAAGAGTTGTGTACTA
Organism: Ondatra zibethicus; assembly: GCA_004026605.1. Classification (NCBI taxonomy): domain Eukaryota; kingdom Metazoa; phylum Chordata; class Mammalia; order Rodentia; family Cricetidae; genus Ondatra; species Ondatra zibethicus. The sequence continues at coordinate 6,761 of PVIU01022961.1, read as the reverse complement.
TTTTTATGTAGTACCTTAAGATAAAAATTTTCAATTAATTTCTAGTTTTCCATATTGGATATATGGCTAAGAGTTATTGCTTAGCTTACATGGGTCTTTTCAGAGGTCTTTAAACATAGTTTACTTTTAAATTTGAACCAGGTTCATAACATTGGTGAAAGAATGAACAAACAAGATGCAGATTTAATTATTGACATTAATTATCAAGAATCTGGAATCACAGGGGAGTTTGTCCTCTGGGCATAGCTGTAAGGGTTATTTTGTACTCCTTAACTGACATAGGAAGACCAGATCCTCGTCAGTGTGCCGGGTATTAATCCTTGGCTCAGATTATGGATTTTGCAATCAGACTAAAGGAGATAAGGAAGAGCATGCATTCATTGCTCTCTGTTCCATTTCTGAATGAGAAGTGATGAGCCACTTCAAGTTTCTGTCACTTTGACTGACTTGCTATGATGGACTTGAACTGAAAACCCAAATGAACCTTTTACCCCTTAAGCTGCTTTTGTCAGAGTAGTTTATCATTTCAACAGGAATAAAAAGGATAGGTGCGATAATAAAATCTAAATGGTAAAGTCAAAAAGTATAATGTGACACAATTAAATATATTTAGAAGAAATGCCATAAACATAGATATTTTAGCTAAATCCTGACTAATTTTCAATGACAATGTATGCACTCTGTTCTCATCACCTTCTTCTTTATTTTCTTTATTTTTATAATATTACAAAATTTAAAATTTTCCTTATAATATTCATCCATTTATTTCCATCATACCTTGAGCTCTACCTTCTTTTCCAAGATAACTACATGGGAAGTATAAATTTTATAGAACCCACATTTCTAACTCAACAACATTAGTCCTTTGAAAATTCCATCAGGACACTGGTATTCTTTCCCTTGTTTTCACTGAGCATCTACCCATAGCAACTGTTATTTTTCAAACTTGTAGGAAAGTGTTGTCAGCCCATCTTTCTTCATTTCCATATCTATCAAGGAGTATTATAAGTGCTCCATGATGCATGCAACAATTATCTCATATGTTGCATCTCTCTACAATTCCAGAGTCATCTTAATCTCTTACTCCAGCTACCTGGTGCTGGAAAATTTGGGAAATAAAACACTTTCTTTTTAATCCCCATCTTTTTAATATTCTGTATTATATAGGAGATTAAAATTATGAAAAAAGCTGGAGAAAAACTCTTCAACATAAATTACTGGCTTGATTTTTACATCTCTCTGTCACAACACCTTGTCTCTGAATTGATATGCTGTGTGAAAGCAATTTCCAGAGTAAGATATGTTAAGCTAGATATATACATTTCAGCTTTTCTATTTCTCCTCCCCTCCCCACCTCAAGAGAAGGAAATATAGCTCTAATTCAGACATGCTCATGAGCATGAATTCTTAAGTTTTTTTGAAGTCATAATGTAATTACATAAATTCTTCTTTTCATGTTCCTCTGCCAAACCATGCTGTGTATTCTTCTAGCTCTCTTTCAACTCCATGGCCTATTTCATTCAATTGTTTCTGTTGTTGTTGTTGGTGTGTGTGTTCTTTAATATTTGATATCCATTTATTGGTAGACTATGACTAGATAGGACTTCTCTGCTGCAAGTGACATATTTAAGAAATATCCTAAAAAAAAAAGAAATATCCTGATTCATGGTGAGATGAGTCCTTCATGCACATTTTCTGATGTGAAGAAGAAAAGACAGCTTCTATTTGATTACTTTGTGTTTAAGTGTGTCCGATCATTGT
>PVIU01022960.1:0-28369 GCA_004026605.1 Ondatra zibethicus | reverse complement strand
TAGAGTACTACTCAGTGGTTAAAATCAATGACATCTTGAATTTTGCATGCAAATGGACGAAATTGAAAACACTATCCTTAGTGAGATAACCCAGACCCAAAATGAAGAATATGGTATGTACTGATTCATTAGTGGCCTCTAGGCATTAACAAGGGACATTAAGCCTACAGTTCACAAGCCTAGAGAAGCCAAATAGCAAGGTGAACCCAAAGAAAAACATATATAGATCCTCCTGGAAATTGGAAGCAAACAAAATTGCTCTGCAAAAGTTGGGTGCATGGGGGTGGGGGTAGGGGTGGGGATAAGGGTGGGGGTGGGGTAATGGGAGAGGGGGAAGGAGAAGGGAGAAGGGAAGGTCTGGGGAGAGCTTGGGGGAGCAGGAGGGTGGAGATGGAGGAAAGGTGGATATTGGAGAAGGGAAGAAGATATCTACATTAAGGGAGCCATTTTAGGGTTGGCAAGATACTTGGCCCTAGAGGGGATCCCAGGTGTCCACGGGGATGTCCCCAGCTAGGTCCTTGAGCAGCAGAGGAGCGGGTGCCTGAACTGGCCTTGTCCGATAGTCACACTGATCAATATCTTGATTATCACCATAGAAATTTCGTCCAATGCATGGAGATAAAGACAGAGCCCCACATCCACATCAGAGCAATGGACTGAGCTCCCAAGGTCCAGTTGAAGAGCAAAAGGAGGGAGAAGATGAGCAAGGAAGTCAGGACAGCGAGGGGTTGGTCCACCCACTGAGACAGGGTGCCAGATCTAATGGGAGTTCACCAAATCCAGCTGGACCGGGACTGAACGAGCATGTGATCAAACCGGACTCTGAATGTGGCTGCCAATGGGGGCTGACTGACAAGCCATCGATAATGGCACTGGGACCTGTCTCTTCTGCATGTATTGGCTTTTTGGGACCCTAGTCTATTTGGATGCACACTTCCTAGGCCGGGATGGAGGGGGGAGGGTCTTGGACTTCCCACAGGGCAGGGTACCCTTCCCCCTTGTAAGGATGGAGGGGGAGAGAGGAGGGTTAGTGGGGGAGCGGGAGGGGAATGGGAGAAGGGGAGGAAGTGTAAATATTTGAATGGAAAACTAAAAAAAAAGTAAAAAAAAAGAATACTGAAGTATAGAAATTCATCCCAAATTAAGCCTGGCTTGGCCCTGATTTTTGGAACTGCTATAAGAAGCAACTGACTTTTCAACCATGTTCCTGAGACTGGGCTAAATGACAATTATTTGTTATTTATAATATAAATTAAATGTAATATATATAAATAAAATATAATTCACATAAAAAAAGAAGTTCAATCCATTATCATTCTGTAGTATCCAGGCAGTTGTGGTGCTGACTATATCTTGACCAGAAGGCATCAGGAAGTCAATTTACTGTCACACTGAGTGAAGCTTGAGAAAAGAGACCTCAAAGTCCACCTCCACAGTGACACACTTCCACCAACAAGGCCACGCCTACTCCAACAAGACTACATCTCCTGATAGTGCTACTCCCTTTGGGGGCAATTTCCTTTCAAACCACCACTTTCTACTCCCTGACCCCTAAAGGCTTATGGTCATAACACAATGCAATACGCATTCAGTCCAGCTTCAAAAGTCCCCATAGTCTATAACAGTCTCAAACATGTTTCAAAGTACAAAGCCTCTTCTGAAACTCATACAGTCTCTTAAATGTAATCCCCATAAAATTAAAATGAAAACCATATCACATAGTTTATTATAAATCTTCATTTTAGAGTAAGCACTATTAGCCATACAATAGATTCTATACTAGTCTGTGTTGAGATTTCTTCTGACAATGGAATTTATCTAAAATTCTTTATTTTTGCCTCAAACAGACTCTTTGGATGCCAGAGGGCATGAGAGTATACAGCAGGTTACAACTAATATTCTATAGGTCGACCCATCAGATGAATAATTCCCTGATGGGGAAGTCCTGCTTGTAAAAGACCATGGGGGCTACTGACTGTGAAAGACTGGTTGTTTCTGTCTGTAGTTTTTCCTCATGTTCTAGCTATGAATATTCTCCCCACTGCTTACATGTTTATCTCATGTATATATTACATCTACTGGGCATACATGTAGCTGATCAGGAAGATGATTTCTTCATATCCTTATGAATAGAGATAACACTAGGAAACTTTTCATTACTCAGACTATATAAGAAAGTAATAATATTCCAAGTCACTAAGACAGCTAATTTTAGACTTCAGAAAAAATTTAAAGCAAACTGGTTGCCCCTGGAGATGAATATCTGGGTGCCCCTAGAGACAAATACATGACAACTTGACAAAGTCAATTTCCCAGGTATTTATTGCTGATTCAAGGTCAGAACATGAAGCAACTTTAGTAGACATAACTTTCTCAGCAAAGGACTTTCTGGATATACTCCCAACCTCAAGGTTCAGCCAACTACTTTTTCATTGTTTAAGTTCTGAGTTTCAATGTCACTTTCTGTCTGGGAACCTTGACCACTCAGAGCTACATGCTTACTTACTTTATTCACTGGCTGGTCAATGTGACCTCCCTAGCCTGAAAGAAACTGTGTGATCAGTTTGGCTCTGTTTCTTATTGCTTATTCAGGAAGTGCTGCGTGACCCTGAAGATGTGATTTATAGTGGTCAGATGCTTTTGCTGTGAGAGGAGATGTGTGATGGGGAGAGAAGCATGAGATGGGAGAAGTGTGGAGAGCTAGAGCTGCGCAAGTAGAGAGATACAGGAGATGCATCTCTACAGAAGAGCGATGCGTGTAGCAGAGATGTGTGTGATACAGGAGATGCATCTCTACAGAAGAGCGATGCGTGTAGCAGAGATGTGTGAGTATCAGAGATGTGTGTGTAGCAGAGATGTGTGAGTAGCAGAGATGTATGTGATACAGGAGGTGCATCTCTACAGAAGAGAGATGTGTGTGTAGTAGAGATGTATGTGATACAGGAGGTGCATCTCTACAGAAGAGAGATGTGTGTGTAGCAGAGATGTATGTGATACAGGAGGTGCATCTCTACAGAAGAGTGATGTGTGTGTAGCAGAGATGTGTGTGAAGGAAGAAGTATATGGCTGTGTGGAGAGAGATGTGGATGTGTAAAGAAAAGTAAAGGTCTGTAATTGTGTATAGAGATGTGTGGGTGTGTAGAAGGGAAATGTTTCTGGGGAGAAAGGTGTAACTGTGTATAGATGTGTGGCTGTGCAGGAAAGATATATATGTAAGTAAAGAGGGATATGTAACTGTATGCAAAGAGATGTAACTGTGTAGAGAGATTGTCAAGAAAGAGATTATACAAGATGAAAAGAGAAGGTGGCCATCAGGAAGGCATGTGCTTGTTACTTTTTCCTTAAGTTACCATCCTTATTTACCTCTCAGATAGAAAAGTCTGACCCTTGCCACAGTCATGGATTCTTTGCTGCATACCCTGGAGGCAGTCTTGGAGCAGGCTCTCCGAAAGGCTTCCAGTATAGAGAAGAAATATCTTCTAAGTTCCTCGCTGCTCTAAGAAGGTAGTCTTTTCACTACCCTGGGTGCAGTCCTGGGAGCTGGCCTCCTGGTCCGAAACATTTGGACAAGAGCAAAGCAGCCGCTCTCTTTATTAAAATATTATAAGAATGATTTCCAGGCAACATACTAAAATTCTTCTCTGAAACCTCCTGAGCAAGGTTCCGACATTTCAAATCATTATCATCAGCACCACGGTCTTCCATACTCTTACTGGTACACCCCATTAAGCAGTGCTGAAAGCATTCCACTGCCTTCCTAACCCAAAGTACCAAGGTACATATTATTCCAAACAAAAGCATGGTCAGGCCTATCACAGCAATACTCCCTGGTACCAGCTTCTTACTTAGGGTTTTTATTACTGTGAAGAGACACCATGACCACAGCAACTCCTAAAGAAAACATTTAATTGGAGTGGCTCGCTTACAGCATGTTATCATCATGATAGGAGCATGGAGGCATGGCGGCATGGCGGCATGGAGGCATGGCGGCAGACGTGGTGCAGGAACTTAGAGTGCTACATCTTGACCAGAAGGCAATAGAAAGTTGACCAACTGTCACACTGAGTGAAGCCTGAAAAAAAAAGACCTCAAAGTCCACCACCACAGTGACACGTTTCCTCCAACAAGGCCACACCTACTCCTTCAAGGCCACACCTCCTAATAGTGTCACTCCAGTGGGGGCCATTTTCTCTCAAACCACAACACTCACAAAGGAAACTCATGTATTCTTCACTCAGTTAAGTAACCAGATTCCTTTGCTCATTGGGCCCGGAATGCTGTGGCTGAAGACAGCAGCCCCCTTAGTGGTGCACACAGCCTGCTGCTACCTCAGGCGTTGTCCCTAGGGACCTTCGAGAGCTTTTCAGAGGATAGTAATACTTTCTTGGAGCTCTACTACCTGGAACATGGCATCTACCCTGATAGCAAGATGCTAAGTGGCACAGCCACGGAAGGAGGAGTCAACTCGTTCAACACCTTCTTCAGAGAGCTAGACTCTGGCAGGCAGAGTTGTTCATAGGTGTGGAGGCGACAGTCATTGGTGAGTTGAGATGCTCTGGCCTGCAGTCTTCTTCATTATCACATACTGAGTGTTTCCTTCAAGTCTGGGTGAGCAGGCACATACAACTTGTTAGTGATGGGTGTCTGGCTTCTCTTTAACAGATGAAGTTCTCACCGGTCCCTACCATCAACTCTTCCACTCTCAGCAGCTCATTATAAGCAAGGAAGGGGCTGCCAGTAACTATGCTGATCAGCATTATTCCATCGTAGGAACCTTGGCTTGGACCACATTAGAAAGCTAGTAAATGCTATATACAGATATGTGTTTAGATGGGAGATACGCTTAATGGAGTGGTCAGTTGGAAAGTGTTCTTTAGTGCCAGCCAAAATGTGTAAGAGGCTGCTCAATGTGCTGATGGCCTTCTATGCTGATACTAGGCTATGGGACATTTGTGATGGGTCTCTTATATCAAGTCTTCATTCTTGCATCAGTTAGATATGGTTCGTGGTTTAACAGAATCATAAATAGTATTAAATAAGAAAGCATATCCTGGGATTATTATCTTTTACTCTCCCATACTGACTGACAGTGCACAAGTCTTCCAGGCATTGTGATTTTCAGGAGTGTTGGTGAAGAAATGACTGTGGGCACACCTCCCTCTGGCAGAATGTCTCCGGTGATTTTGGCAAGAAGTCTACACAGGCATGCATTCTTCATTTGTCTCACCCTCAGGTTTCAACAGATATGGTTGAGACTTACAAATCAACCCTTCCCAACCGTAGCACCATGGAACACTGTGTGTTTTAGTCAGTGTTCTAGAGACACCATGACAAGGACAACTCTTGTAAATGAAAGCATTTAATTGGGGCTTGCTCACAGTTTCAGGGGTTTAGACCATTAGCAGCTTGGTGGCAAGCATGGCAGCGTGCAGGCAGACATGGTGTTGGAGAAGAAGCTGAGAGTCCTACATCTGGATCTAAAGGCAGTGGGAAGAGAGAGCACTAGACCTGGTTTGGGCCCTTGAAACCTCAGAGACCAGCCCCAGAGACACACTTTCTTCAACAAGGCCAAACCTATTCCACCAAATACTGCCACTCCCTAAGCATTCAAATTTATGAACTTATGGGATCCCTTTTATTCAAATTACCATACCAGGTGTCAAAATAGGTAAACAATATACTTCAGTATTAAAAACCCAAGCTATACTATTCTGAACTCTTCCTTGGTTCTTTCACTCATATACCAGTGAGAAAGGCATATAGAATACCAAATGACAGGACCTGAGAAAAAAACCCCTATGTCTTAGTTAGGGCTTGTTTTTATGGCTGTGAAGAGACACCATGATCACGGCAACTCTTCTAAAGGAAAACACTTAATTGTGGTGGTTCACTTACAATTCAGAGGTTCAGTCCATTATCATCATGGTGGGGAACATGGTGGTGTGCAAGCAGGCTTGCTGGTGGAAAGGTAGCTCAGAATTCTACATCTTGCAGGCTCTTGTTTATTAGAAAAGCTTTGCCCGGGGGCTGGAGAGATGGCTCAGAGGTTAAGAGCACTGGCTGCTCTTCCAGAGGTCCTGAGTTCATATCCCAGCAACCACATGGTGGCTCACAACCATCTATAATGGGATCTTGTGCCTCTTCTGGCAGAACACTGTATACTTAATAAATAAAATAATTAAAAAAGAAAGAAAAGCTTTGCCCGTAGGAACTGACAGTGACTTTCATTCAAACCTTAAAAATTAGGAAATATAATAGCTAACTTTGGAGGCAGTACTGAATGTAAATTATTTATTAAACAAAGGCACTCAAGTTGAATTGGAAAACAATTGAGGAAAATGTTTTAAATTTAATGTCAAATGCTTATTTTTTAATTGAAGTAAGTTTAAATCTAAAACTCATAAAGTTGTTTGTCCAACCAAACTAGTTCTACTTAGTAGTACCAAAGAACCCTGAAATTAACAGATGCCACTAACAAATAATCATTTTAAATTATTTATTTCAAATTTAATTTTCATTAATTTTGCCCCTTAAGATATATATATACATATATACATATATATGTATATATATATATATTCTGGATGTGGTGGTGCATGCCTTAAATTCCAGTGCTCAGATGGCAGAGGAACCTCTGTAAGTCTAAGATCACCTTGGAGTATACAGGATAACTTTAACTAACTCCTGAACTAAAACTTAAGATAATAAACTTTCTCACATCAAACATATGCCAAATTTATCAAAGAGAACATCCATGTGGACTTTAGAAATTCCCAGTGATACTGATGTTCAACTTCACTGACAAGTACCCAAAGTAAACATTTATCTCACTTTCTGTTTCCTAAATACTTTTATAATTAGACTTTTGAATTTTTTTCTGATAATATTTTACTTGGTATAATTCTAAGGGATAAAATAATATTAATCTTGTTTTTTGTGTAGTTACAATTAAAGATGTATGTTTTTTGTGTGTTTTTTTTTTAAAGACCACCTTGGATTACCACCTTGGATAGTGAGTTCCTGGCTAGCCTGGGATACATAGTGAAACCCAATCTCAAAAAAATCAAATTCCTCCCCTCAAGGCTCATGCAGAAAAGGAGACTGAAAGAGTGTAAGAGTCAGAGGGGATGGATGTTCCCAATGAAACAGTTTTTTCCATATATATAGGACTGACGCACATATGAATTCAAAGAGACTGTGAGCAACAAGTACAAGACTATATTTAAACTATCACACCACTACAGAAACAGACTGAAAGACAAAAACCACATGGTCATATCATTAGATTCAGAAAAGATGTTGATGAAATCCAACATCCATTTATGATAGAAGCCCTGGAGAGATTAGGGATACAAGGGACATATCTCACCATAATGTAGAGAAACTTCCACAACTGATAAACACTTTCTGTTAAAAAACACTTTCTGTGAACAGCTTTCTTTTATACAAATGACAGACTGAGAAAGACATCAGGGCAATAACACCTTTTACAATATTGTAGTAATGAGGGGAGCGGGCTGCTTGTCGTCCCAGCCACCCTTGGCTGTGTCCCACTGCCTGGCTCCCAGTCGCACGGCTAGCTTATACCCGAAATAATTATACAGAAAATGTATTCATTTAAAACACTGCCTGGCCCATTATATCTAGCCTCTTCTTGGCTAACTCTCACATCTTGCTTTAGCCCATATCTAGTAATCTGTGTATCATCACGGGGTTGTGGTTTACCGGGAAGATTTTAACCTATGTCCATCTTAGGCCGGAGATTCATTGCGTCTGCCACACTTCCCTTCTTCTCAGCATCTGTTCTGTCTACTCTGCCCACTTAAGGGCTGCCCTATCAAAAGGCCAAGGCCGTCTCTTTATTCAACCAATGAAAGTAATACAAATACAGAAGGACCTCCTACACCACAATATCTTCAAAAAATTAAAACATCTTGGGGTAACTCTAACTAAACAAGTGAAAGAAAGACTCATATAATAAAAACTTAGAGACACAGAAGTAAAAAATTTAAGAAGACAGCAGAAGCTAGAAATATCTGCCATGCTCATGGATTAAAATAGGAGTTATACTGTGAAAATTCCTACCCTACCAAAAGCTATCTACAGGTTCAAAGCAACCCCATAAAAATTCTAACACAATTCTTCAGACAAAGTGAAAAAATAATTCTCAGCTTCATATGGAAACAGGAAACCTAGGACAGCTAAAGCAATACTGAACAATAAAGAACTGCTGGAGAGATAGTCAATCTACAGGTTGTATTACAGAGTTGTAGTATTAACAATAGCACGGTTTGGGCACAACAATAGATTGGTTAATGGAATTGAATTGAAGATTACACCAGTGTAAGTCCACATACCAATGGAAAACTAATCTTTTTTTTGGAGGGGTGGTTTCAAGACAGGGTTTCTCTGTAGCTTTGGAGCCTGTCCTGGAACTCGCTCTTGTAGACCAGGGGCCTCGAACTCACAGAGATCCTCCTGCCTCTTCCTCCTGAGTGCTGGTATTAAAAGCATACGCCACCACTACTGGGTTTTGGACAACTAATTTTTAACAAAGAAACAAAAACACACACAGGAAAAAAGATGGCATCTTCAATAAATAGTGCCGACTAAGCGAGATAGCTGCGTGAAGAAGAAGGTAAATAGATAATAGATATCTATCACCTTGCACAAAACTCAACTCCAGATATATCAAGGACCTCAACAAAAGACCTAAGGACCTGGATCTGATAGAAGAAAAATCAGAGAATTGGCTCATTGGCACAGGAAAGGACTTCTGAACACTGTTGGCACAGGTGCTAAGACCAACAATTAATAAACAGGATCTTATGAAGCTAAAAATCTTCTTCTATACAGCAAAGAACACCATCACTGAAACAAAGAAACACCATCACTGAAGCAAAGAACACCATCACTGAAGCAAAGAACACCATCATTGAAGAAAAGAAGCAGCCTACATAATGGGAAAAATGTTTAGCGACTGTACATATGATAATGGGTTTGTATTTAGAATATATATATTATTTATATATAATAGTAGTGATATATAAATATATATACATATATGGGAACATAGCAATAAAATGACTCCTAATGAATTTCTATACCCATAGATCAATGTATTGTTCAACCCTTATTAGAGAAGCATCTTATTTTAATGGATGGTAATTAACACAGAGACCCACAACTGAACAGTGTACAGGGACCAAGAGACTTTGGAACACTCAGTTCTAAGTAGGATGTCTTATTTAATTCCTCCCTTCAAGGCTCAGTAATCTTTGCGGAAGAGGCAGAAAGAATGCAAGAGCCAGAGGTACTGGATGGCCAAGGAAATGGCATCATCCAGACACAACAGGACTAAAACACATATGAACTCACAGAGACGGAGACCCACACATGTTCAGGCCAAACAAAGTCCCAGCCCTGAGAAGGCGACATGGGCACAAAGTCCTAGCCCTGATCAAGAAGCTGTTTGCAATCGATGCCTGCTGGGAAAGGGAAATCTGATTTTTCATGGCTGAGCCCACAACTGGGGAGTCCTCACGTACGGCAGGCATCTCTGCCACTGCCTCATCCGCCTCCACACAGGGAGGCAGATGTCCTTTAACTAAGTCTCCATCTTTTTATTTTATCAATAAAGACTTGGAAGCCACATGCTAGGGTGAAAACCTGCTAGCTCAGAGACAGAGAAAGCGGTCAGCTGACTTTCCTCCTCTACCATCAGAGGGCTCTCTACTATGCCATCTGAAACAAAACTCCTCCAACTGGGTGTCCCTCCCTTCTACTTCCTGTGCTTCTCTCTCTCTTCTCTCTCTCTCTCTCTCTCTCTCTGACCTCCCAACTCCCCCCCCAACTCTATTATTACTTCCAGTCAACTGGTTGCTTACTCTGCTTCTTGACCTATTGTTGATTGTATTTAAATAATGAAATCTTGGCATTCACAGTGTGAGAAAATATCCTGCAACAGTTCCCCCTTTTTGTCTAAATGAAAAGGAAAGGTCTTAACTTTAACACAAGAAAACTTCTTACAATAATGAAGCTATTTTTGCTAAACTTTCTACAATGTTCATCTTAGGTGTTTTTGGCATTCTTAGGGTTAAGCGTTTTTGAATTCAAAGTTCTATAAAATGTTAGTGTCAGCCTCCTATGAACTCAGTGATTTGAATGTTCTGAGCAATTTGTAGTCTGAAGTTAATCTTCGTGTGGTATTTACCAGCTTAGTGATTTCACCACAATTCAGGCGGATTCATCATTGCAGGGTCCTTTCATCTTATTGGAGAGCTCAGAGGTGTCCACTGTTTGTACAGATCCCAATGGTAGAAGAGGCTAGGGGTGGGCAATACCACTTGGCCAATTCAATCTTTTTCCTGGGACACTTTTTCTTGTTGATCTGTCCTTCCTCTTTATATGGCTCACTTGTCCGGTGGTCTCTGGATTCCTTAGTTGGATGCTTTGATTCTCCTGGAAACATAAAAACAAAACCCTGCCCCAACTCTAACTTGGGAGGGGAGCTCTTTTTTGACAGGTTATGTCTTTGCTAAGGCAAATTTTTATGTTTTTGACAACAGAGAACGTATTACATTTTAATTTAAAAAGTTTTGTTTTTGAAAATTTGAAACTAAATATACCTTAGTATGTGTGGATAAAATAAATATACCCCCTTCCTCTTTAAAAATTCAAGGCTTAAGTGTATTTATTTTTAGATCACAAAGGACATTCAATTTGAATTTGTCTGTCTTTCTAGCAACCCTGTAGAGAGTTTTTATAATAATCTATAAATATGGTACGTGACTTCCCCAGTATGCAAACATACCAATTGGGAGCTGTGTCTAAATTTTATCCCTAGATGCTGAAGCTAAAGACGTGTACGATTGCCGTGTTGTTCACTGTAACCCTAGAATTTAGAAAACAACCCACTTACAGAGCCCCTTCTGGCTTCGCTGGCATTAAAGGCATAGGCTACCTCCGCCTTTCTCAGTTCCAAATCACTCTAACACTTAGAGATTTAGAAAACAAACTTGAACTGTAGTAACCCTTTGAATTTAAACATTTTAAATCTCTTAACTGTGTTCTTAATACCCAGCAACAAAAATATCCTTTTTATTTAAGAAGAAAACTCAAAAACTGATGTCCTAGATGGTAAATGGCCAAAAGCTAATCTCCAGTCTAACATTCTAACATGGAATTAAGGCATGTGGTTTAAGAAAACCCATTTTCCTTTTATACCAGTAAGATAAGTGTGCCTTTGATAAATTATCATTTGAAGATATTGTTATTTTTATTTTTTCATAACTGTTCAAATGAAAGGAATTTGTTAGTCTTTATAAGTTCAGGAGGTCTCTACTGTTCGAATCTAATCTTTCTGAATCTTGGAGGTATCCACATCTTTTCTTCTCCTATGGAAACAAAAGAAAAACCTCTGCCCCAATGTAAAACATATCCCGGTTTCTATTCCGAGGTCAACACTTTTGTTCTTTTGTGGAGGCTACAGTGGTAAGGAATGAACTACGGAGCTCGAACCCACGTGGAAGTTTATTAGGAAAGGGCAGGGGTAAGAGGGGCTTGTATCAGTTGAACTAGAGGAAGAAGTGAAGGGCTGAACAGGTGGGCAGAACTTACTTATAAGGGAAAACTTGTGCATGCATACAGAACCATATGCAGCCATGCAATACATGACGTAGTGCTGTGTGGTCACAGGACCCCACCACAGGGCCCCTGGACTGGCTAGGTATTTGCCTGAATGCCAGTAGGTTACCGACTGACAGGGCTGGGGTCAATATAATGCTGGATTCCTAACAAACACATCTTTAAAATATACAGGCTGGGGGGGGGCATTGGTGGTGCATGCTTTTAATCCCAGCACTTGGGAAGCAGAGGCAGGCAGATCTCTGTGAGTTTGAGGCCAGCCTGGTCTACAAGAGCTAGTTCCAGGACAGGCTCCAAAGCTACAGAGAAACCCTGTCTCAAAAAACCAAAAAATTACAGGCTGATTTAATCCAGCGGTTTTTTTCTACTGGAATAGATATCCAATATCTTTCTGCAGCCATTGTTCCTTTCTCATTAGTATTTAAAAATTTTTAAGTTAATAAAACATTGTGTACTTTATCTCTGGGAGTCTTTATTACCCCTTTCTGTTTATTAATCCTATCTTTTAAAGTGTGATTAGATCTTTCTATATCTGCTTGTCCTGTAGAATTGTGCAGTAAACATTTAATATGCCTAAAACTTTGATCTTACTAGAGACATATGCTAGAGTATTGTCAGTCTTAATTGGAAGAGGTATTCCCATGATGGAAATAATTTTTAATAAATGTGTAATTACAGAATCAGCCTTTTCATAACTCAAAGCAGTTGGCCATTGAAATCCTGAAAAATGTATCTATGGTATGGTGCACACACTTTAAATTTCCAAACTCTACGAAATGAAACATATCCCTTTGCCAAATTTCATTTCTTTGCCAAATTTTCATTCCTTTAGGTTGATTTCTGCAGGTAATGGAGTTGGGTTATACAAGGAACAAGTGGGGCATTTCGTTTTAATTTACTTGTCCTGTTGCCAAGTGGCAGAAAACTCTTGAAACCTTTGCTATGAACATGGTGTTTCCTATAAAATTCTGAGGCTTCTAGCACATTTCTTACCGATAGCTGCTCAATTTTTTTTATCATTATCTGGTGCTAGAGGGCCTGATAGACCCGTATGGGATCTGATATGAGTTATATACTATTGTGGGATATTTGATCACTCTGTGACACCCCAAGACTGTGTTTATAAAGTTGACCTTGAATCGGGGGCAGAGCTAGTGACTAACTGACAAGAATTAGCTACAGAGAAGCCAAGACCATGGATAGGTAAGACACATAGGCAGGAGAAGGGAGGGGATTAGAGATCTCATAGTCTCTTCAATCTGGGACATATGGAGACAGAGGCGCTTGCTGGATCTCCAGTAAAATCATGGAAGGTCAGTTGGTCACTCCTTCTCGGCTTCTTTGATCTATCACGTCTTCAACCCAATATTTGACTCCTGAGTCTTTATGGAAATAGAACAAGTTAGATAATACAACATGCTCCAGTGGCTTCTCTACCACCGCCACCCCAAGCCCTCCCTGCAGGTCACAGGCTTTTCCCTTCACGGTGTCCCTGTGTCTACTCCCTGGGTACACCTACTGCACAACATCCCTTCACGCTACAACACCTGCTCGGGCTTGTGCTGCCACTTGCCCTCTACATGGGCACAAGGGACACTTCATTTCTGCACACTCCTGCAGAGATGCAGCTGCCCCCTGCTGGCGCTGTCATCTGGGTGGCGCTGCACCCACCCACTCACATACATGCCCTCACCTCTTGCCATGACCCTGCCTTCTGCACCCCCAGGAGCCCCTTACACAGCCCTGAGCTCTGCTGTCCAAACAGCTCCACTGTCGCTGCCTCCTCTGCTGTTGACAAATTGGAAAGTGAGCAGAATTGGTGAGACACCTCAGAAGTCCTACTTAAGGAGGAGTTAAGTAATACTGCATCCTTCTTACATTGAGAGTGGGGAATATCAAAATGCAGGGAAGTAGGACTCTGTATAGTGCCACTTTGGATGACTTGAAAATGGAAAAAATGATGAATGGATAACTGACTTTACTGGGATTGAAATAATGTCAATTATAATTACTATCAGTTTGGTAATTCATACTTTATCCTGTAAAAAGTGGTTTGATTACTGTGCCAAATATGAAAAATTGACTGATAAGAAACGAACCTTAGAAAGACTTATAATTGATAAGATATAACTCTTGGAATGACTAACTAATGAAAATAAGAAAAATATTCAGACACAGAGGAATTTAGACAAGAACCTACCGCACCAGTGAATGATGAAACTGAAGAGGGGAGACCCAAGGTTTTTAGGAAACCGACCTTAGTTTGTCCAGTTACTACAGAAGAACAACCGTCAGATAATAGACACCCCCAAGGTTATGCAGAAGTTCACTGGAATCCTATAGAAATGTTAGATTTGAGATTTAAGGAAGTGATCATTTCCCATGGTATGTATTTAGTCTATGTGAAACAGATGTTAAATTCATGGGCACCTCAGGACCGAATTATCCCCCCGAGACTGGGAAGATCTGGCCACAGCAATATTGGAAGCTTGTCCTCAGTTACAGTGGTGAACATGGTGGAAAGATGATGTTAGGGCCAATGAAATAGGGTTAGAGGTATCGGTATTTCTCTAGACCAGTTACTATGTGTGTGAAGGCCAGCATGCTGAATCGCAAAGGCAGCTTGACTTTGATGACCACACCTTGGGCACACTGTCCTTTAGCAGCTTTAAATGCTTGGGACAAGGTTGAAGATTCCTGATTCTTCAGGAAAGATGTCTGAGTCACTTACTAAAATTATACAAGGCCCCAAAGAAGCCTTCACTAATTTTTTTTTTGCAAAGATAGACTTCAGATGTAAATAAAATAGCATTAGATCCAGAAGTCAGACAAATATTAATTGAATCTGTGACTTTTGAAAATTCAGAATGCAAAAGGGTGATTTGGTCTTTCAAGGCAAGATCAGCACCAATAGATGAATGGACTACAAAAAACAACTGATATTGGATCTCATGCATATAATACTACTCTGATAGGAGAAGTAATTTCTAAAAGTTTTTTTCCATTTTTTCTTTTTTCTCTTTGGTTTTTTCGAGACAGGGTTTCTCTGTGGCTTTGGAGCCTGTCCTGGAACTAGCTCTGTGGACTAGGCTGGTCTCAAACTCACAGAGATCTGCCTGCCTCTGCCTCCCTAGTGCTGGGATTAAAGGCGTGCACCATCACCGCCCGGCCTCCCTTTTTTCTTGGTATTTATTGGGCTCTACATTTTTTATCTGCTCCCCTCCCTGCCTCTCTCCTCCCCCTTCAATCCTCCCACAAGGTCCCCATGCTCCCAATTTACTCAGAAGATCTTGTCTTTTTCTACTTTCTACTTCCCATGTAGATTAGATCTATGTAAGTCTCTCTTAGTGTCCTTATTGTTGTCTAAGTTCTCTGAGATTATGGTTTGTAGGCTGGCTTTCTTTGCTTTATGTTTAAAAACCACCTATGAGTGAGTGCATGTGATAATTGTCTTTCTGTGTCTGGGTTACCTCACTCAAAATAATGTTTTCTAGCTCTACCCATTTTCCTACAAAATTCAAGATGTCATTATTTTTTTCTGCTGTGTAGTACTCCATTGTGTAAATGTACCACATTTTCCTTATCCATTCTTTGGTCGAGGGGCATTTAGGTTGTTTCCAGATTCTGGCTATGACAAACAAAGCTGCTATGAACATAGTTGAGCACATGTCCTGTGGCACGATTGAGCATCCTTTGGATATATACCCAAAAGTGGTATTACTGGGTCTTGAGGTAGGCTGTTTCCTAATTTTCTGAGAAATCCCACACTGATATTCAAAGGGGTTGTACCAGCTTGCATTCCCACCAGCAATGCAGAAGTGTTCCCTTTTCCCCACAACCTCTCCAGCATAAGTTGTCATCAGTGTTTTTGATCTTGGCCATTCTTACAGGTGTAAGATGGAATCTAGGAGTTGTTTTGATTTGCATTTCTCTGATGACTAAGGATGTTGAACATTTCCTTAAGTGTCTTTCAGCCATTTTAGATTCCTCTGTTGAGAGTTCTCTGTTTAGGTCTGTACTCCATTTATTTTATTGGATTATGTGTTCTTTTTGGTGTCCAATTTTTTGAGTACTTTGTATATTTTGGAGATCAGACCTTTGTATGATGTGGGGTTAGTGAAGATCTTTTCCCATTCTGTAGGCTGTTGTTTTGTCTTGTTGACCATGTCCTTTGCTTTACAGAAGCTTTTAGGTTTCAGGAGGTCCCATTTATTAATTGTTTCTCTCAGTGTCTGTGCTGCTGGGGTTCTATTTAGGAAGTGGTTCCATGTGCCAATGCATTCAAGTGTACTTCCCACTTTCTCTACTATAAGGTTCAGTGTAGCTGGATTTATGTAGAGGTCTTTGATCCATTTGGACTTGAGTTTTGTTCATAGTGATAGATATGGGACTATATTCATTCTTCTACATGTTGATATCCAGTTGTACCAGCACCACTTGTTAAATATGCTTTCTTTTTTCCATTTGATATTTTTTGCTTCTTTGTCAAATATCAGGTGTTCGAAGATGTGTGGATCGATATCCGGGTCTTCTATTCAGTTCCATTGGTCCTCCTGTCTGTTATTACACCAATACCAGGCTGTTTTCAGTACTGTAGCTCTGTAGTAGAGTTTGAAGTCAGGGATTGTGATGCCTCCACAAGTTCTTTTATTGCCCAGGATTGTTTTGGCTATCCTGGGTTTTTTGCTTTTCCAAATGAAGTTGAGTACCGTTCTTTCAAGGTCTTTGAAGAATTTTGCTGGGATTTTGATGGGCATTGTGTTGAATCTGTAGATTGCTTTTGGTAGGATTGCCATTTTTACTATGTTAATTCTGCCTACCCAAGAGCATGGGAGATCTTTCCACTTTCTGGTGTCTTCTTCAATTTCTTTCTTCAAAGATTTAAAGTTTTTGTCATACAAGTCTTCCACTTGTTTGGTTAGAGTTACTCTGACATATTTTATGCTTATTTGTGGCTATTGTGAAGGGTGCTGATTCTCTGATTTCTTCCTCAGCCCTTTTATCATCTGTGTACAAGAGGGCTACTGATTTTTTTGAGTTAATCTTGTATCCTGCTATATTGCTGAAAGTATTTATGAGTTGTAGAAGTTCCTTGGTAGAATTTTTGGGATCACTTATGTAAACTGTCTTATCATCAGCAAATGGTGAGAGTTTGACTTCTTCTTTTCCAATTTGTATCCCCTGATCTCCTTTTGGTGTCTTATTGCTCTAGCTAGGACCTCAAGAACTATATTGAATAGATATGGAGAGAGTGGACAACCTTGTCTTGTTCCTGATTTCTCTCCATTTAGTTTGGTGTTGGCTGTTGGCTTGCTATATATTGCCTTAATTATGTTTAGGTATGGTCCTTGTATCTCTGCTCTCTCCAAGACCTTTATCATGAAGGGATGTTGTATTTTGTCAAAAGCTATTTTGGCATCTAGTGAAATGATCATGTGGTTTTTATTTTTTCAGCTTGTTTATATGGTGGATTACATTTGACAGATTTTCATATGTTGAACCATCCCTGCATCTGTGGGATGAAGCCGACTTGATCATGGTGGATGATGGTTCTGATGTGTTCTTGGATTCGATTTGCTAGTATTTTATTTAGTATTTTTGAATCAGTGTTCATGAGTGATATTGGTCTGTAATTCTCTTTCTTAGTATTGTCTTTCTGTGGTTTGGGTATCAGGGTAATTGTAGCCTCATAAAAAGAGTTTGGCAATGTTCCTTCTGTTTGTATTGTGTGGAATAATTTGAGGAGTATTGGTATTAGTTCTTCTTTGAAAGTCTTGTAGAATTCTGAGCTGAAACCTGGGATTTTTTTTGGTTGGGAGACTTTTAATGACTGTTTCTCTTTCTTCAGAAGTTATAGGTCTGTTTAATTTGCTTATCTGGTCTTGATTTAATTTTAGTAAGTGATATTTATCCAGAAAGTTGTCCATTTCCTTTAAGTTTTCCAATTTTGTGGAGTACAAGTTTTCAAATTTGACCTGATGATTCTCTGTATTTCCTCTGTGTCTGTTGTTATGTTCCCTTTTTCATTCTGATTTTGTTAATTTGGATATTCTCTCTTTGCCTTTTGGTTAGTTTCAATAAAGGTTTGTCTATTTTGTTGATTTTCTCGAAGAACCAGTGCTTTGTCTCATTGATTCTGTGTTTTGTTTTCTTTGTTTCTATTTTGTTGATTTCAGCTCTCACTTTGATCATTTCCTGCTGTCTAGTTCTCTTAGGTGAGTTTGCTTCTTTTTGTTCTAAAGTTTTCAAATGTTTTCTTAATTCACTAGTGTGGGATTTTTCCAGCTTTTTAATGTAGACATTTAGTGCTATGAACTTTTCTCTTAACACTGCTTTCAATGTGTCTCATAAATTTGGGTATGTTACGTGGTCATTTTCATTGAATTTTAGGAAGTCTTTAATTTCTCCCTTTATTTTTTCCTTGACCCATTGATGATTCAGGTGAGCATTGTTTAATTTCCATGGGTTTGTCGGTTTTCTGTTGCAATTAGTATTGCTGTTGACTTCTAGTTTTAAAGCATGGTGATCTGATAAGGTACATTGGGTTATTCCAATTTTTTTGTATTTGTTGAAGTTTGTTTTGTTACTGAGTATGTGGTCAATTTTTGAGAAGGTCCCATGACGTGCTGAGAAGAAGGTATATTCTTTTCTGTTTGGATGGAATATTCTATAGTTGTCTGTTAAGACCATTTGAGTCATAACATCTGTCAGTTCTCTCATTTCTCTGTTCATTTTTTGTCTGATTGACCTGTCCAGTAGTGAGAGGGGAGTGTTGAAGTCTCCCACTATCAGTGTGTGGGGTTTAATGTATGATTTAAGCTTTAGAAGTGTTTCTTTCACATATGATGGTGCCCTTGTATTTGGGGCATAGATGTTCAGTATTGAAATTTCCTCTTGATGGATTTTTCCTGTGACTAATATGAAATGTCCTTCTTTGTCTCTTTTGACTGATTTTAGCTTGAAGTCTATTTTGTTAGATATTAGGATGCTCTGATGCTCTGAAGACTGCCAATAACGTTTGCTTTGAATCAGAGGGCAGAGCTAGCTACTAGCTGACCAAAATTAGGCATAGCGGTTTTGGAGGACTGAGGACATATAGAGAGACACAGAAAGTAGGGTGGGGTTTAGAAAGATTCTCAACCCTCATGGATCAGGGAAGGAGAAAAAGAGAGAGAAAGAGAGAGAGAGAGAGAGAGAAAGAGAAAGAGGATATTGATACAAATTTAAGTTTTTTGCTTTAACATACTATATATTTTTCTATTCTTGTTTAAGGCACTGTACCTGTGCAGCTCATTTAAAAAGGTAATGTAAATTCCTAGTCCTTGAAAGCTATTAAGGATAAATAAGACAGCTTAATACTTATCTATAACAATCAAACTTATAGTCATGTTTGGTATGTTTTCAAGGTCAAACAGAGATATATTTTAAATAGATAGATGGCCTCCAAATACTCCAGAAAACTACAGAATATGGCAATTAAAGTGTTTTAATAACATAAGGCTTTTTATTACAGTGAGACACATCTACTCCTGGCAGCATTAATTTACTTCAAAAAAAAGGGTGATGGGCTTTGAAGAAGCTCCATAAAGAGTTGGCTTTCTCTGGGAAAGAATCTTCCCTTGTCTTGAATACTGACAGTATGCTGTTTAAATTGTACAAGCAGGACACAAAAGAAAGCAACTGCCAAACTTTGCTAAGACAAGGTAGGACAATCATTCAAAATTCCTGCTTCACAGAAAAGTCTGTCAGATATTCTAGGTCTGTAGGCCAAAGATGGATGGTCCAGTGTTGCAGAGGAACCTTGGGTGACTGTCCAGGCAGCCAGCTGTCTCTGTCATTTCTATTATTTTGAAAGTTGTTTGTTCTGTATTTCCTGTTTACTCAGGTAATTGTTACGTGGTATTTTGATTGCATTCCGACACTCCCAAGACTAACAATAAAAATTTGATTTGAATCAGAGAACAGAGCTAGCTACTGGCTGACCAAAGTTAACCATAGAGGTTTTAGAGGACTGAGGGCAGATAGAGAGATCAGGAGAAGAGCAGGGCTTAGAGAGAGTCTTGGCCCTTTTTGAACTGAGTAGTGAGAGAAAGAGTAGGTGTCACTGATTGCTCCTCTGATCCTTCAGATTCTTACCCTGATATCTGATTTCCAAATTTCTATTGCTTTATCTAGTGTCCAACTCAGGTCATGAAATCATGCGGTAGCTGCTCGCCCCAGGCTTTGTGGCAACTGGAGCTGCCTGGCACTGCGATTGGCTTTTCTTCCCTTTCCCCAACCCTCTGAGTGAGCCTGGGATTTTTCTGTTATACCCTCTCTACAATAGCCTTTAGCTGCCACCCATTCCTGACCCCAAACTCCACAGGTCCCAAATTCTTCAGGCACCTGGGCTCCAAACACCACTGACATTAGCCACCCACCACAGGATGGCTCTGCCTTCAGGCATTCCTGTGCCCTCATTTCCCAAAACATGATTTTTCCACATGTTCCCCTGTGTCCACTTTTTAGGCAGGTGGCTCCATTTCCCCATGGGTTGCAGGCTTCCCCTGGACCCCTCCTCAGGCTACTGCCACCAGGTCAGCCATCTCAATATCTGCTAAGGCTTTTATTGTTTATGTGTCTACCACACACTCTCAGTCCCCACTACGTGTGAGCAGTTGCAGCTGCAGCTGCCCTTGCCAAGCTGTGCACCACCTGTGTTCTCTGGTCAACTGAGCTACGAAGGAAGCTACAGTCAGCCTTATCCTTCACTGTCATCATCATCAGATCCAGTGAGACACCTGGGAATTCTTAAGGGAGGAATTAGTTTTAAAAAATGTGTCCCCCCACATTAAAAAGGGAGACAATATTATGATGCAGGGAGTTAGGTCTCTGTATGGTTCCACAATGGATGGTTTAAAGATGGAACAATTAAATGAAGGGATAATCAACTTAGCTGGAATTGATAAAATGGCAAGTATTATCAGTTTGGTAATTCATGTTTTACCCTTTCAAATATTATTTGATATTGGTGCTAATTATTAGACACTGACTGGCAGGATACAATCCTTAGAAAGACCTACTAATGAAACAAAAAATATTATACGCAGACAGAGGAGTTTAGAGCGGAACCTACTGCACCATGGCATTATGAAACTGAAAAGGAGTGACCCAAGGTTATTAGAAACCCAACCTTAATGTATCCAGTTACCACTCAAGAATGACCACCAGGCCGGGTGGTGGTAGAGCTGTGATGGCACACACCTTTAATCCCAGCACTTGGGAAGCAGAATTGGGCAGATCTCTATGAATTTGAGGCCAGCTGGTCTACATACATAGAAACCAGCTGTTATATAGAGAAACTCTGTCTCGAAAAACAAAAACAAACAAACAAAAAAAGAATGACCACCAGATGATAGGCACCTTCGAGGCTATTCAGAAGTTAACTGGGATCCTATAGAAATGATAAATTTGTAGAGATTTTTTTAAGGAAGCAACAGTTTCATATGGCATGAATTCACCTTTTGTAAAGAAGATGTTAAATGCACAGGTGTGGAGGCCCAAAAATGTGAGCCAATTTCCACCTTGTCTGATGGTCAGAGAGTTTGGACGTTGCTCAAAACTGTTGACAACAAGTGATTTACACTTCCTGAATCATTTTGACATTAAGATGGCACATCCAAGTAGATCCATTCCATCCTGACAGATGATCAGGATATGCAAGCATACTTCTGCTCCTTCTTTAGTAATATGAGGTTACCTGGAGAATGACTGTTTTCAGGATACTTGGTCTAGAGTGGCTTCACTGCCTAAACAACAGAATACTAATGACATGATGCCTCAAGGTGTTAAAGCATTAACTGTTGGAGTTTCCTTTGTATCATGTTAAAGAAGCCTTTTGTTGCCTTCTTCCCCCTTTTGTATTGGGGTATAAAAGCATATGGCAAACTAAACGCAGATGATTTCAGTATTCACTGGAATTCCCTCCAAATACTATCCTATGGTTTCTGTTTTATTATTTTTCATGTGTCTTTGTATTTTTTACTTATATTTCTAAACCCCCACGCCCTACCCTGGCAAGAGGTGTTTTGTCAAGGCTGGTCCCCGACACATGGACCACTTGGAACAGAGTTACTCCACAAGACTGGAAACAGAGTTGAGAACTTACATCTTGATCTGCAAGTCGGAGGCAAACAGACCTAACTTGGAATGGTGTCTACCCCTAGTGACACACATTCAACAGGGCCACACCTCCCCATCCTTCTCAAACAGGGGACCAAATCTTCAAACATATTAGCCCAGGGGAGGCATTCTCATTCAAATCACCACACTACACTCCATAGGTTCATGACCACATCATAATGCAAAATGTATTTAGTTCAAGTTCAAATTAGTCTTGACGCTGTTTCAAAGACCTCTTCTGAGCCTCAAGGTAATCTCTTAATTGTAACCCCATGTAAAATCGGAATGTGAATTACATACTTACAACATTCAATGGCCCAGAATGTACATTACCATTCAAAAGGGAGGAGCAGGACATATTGAGGAAACACTGTACCAAAGTGAGACCAGATCACAGCAGGATAAACTCCAAGTCTTGTAGCTCCATGTCTGATGACAAGGCTTTAGAAAGGTTCCTCCCACTGGCTTTGCTGGCTACAACATACTTCTCTCTCTTTCACTGGCTCCCCTCCCTGTTTGCATCTCTCCTTGGCAAATATCTCATGGCTCTGCTATCGCTAACATCATGGGGTCTTCAACTCAATCCAAGCTTTCAAAGCTTCAGACAATGTCTTTGCATGACCTTCACATAGAGACTCCCTCCCCTGGATGTGTCTGGCATCAGCTGTTCTTTTTAACCTTGGAGAAGGATTCCACAATTGCTTTACTTGAGTTTCCTTTATGACTCTAAAGCTAAAACCATGTGGACAAGGAGGCTAAGTATGACTGCCCACTTGGGAAGGAGTCTGGTACCAATGGTTGACATTTGCAGCGGGTTTCTGTTGTTGCTTTTTGGGAGCAGATAATTCTTCAGACTTTTTGCTTTCACAAGTTGAATGTTCAGATGGGTGGGTTCTTGCCTACTCAGTAGAAGTCAGGCCCCATATTGATCTTTTTATCTTTTTTCAGCATAAGCCTTGGCTCTAACACTAAATTTCCTGGCCTGGTGATCTTTTTCTTGTCATATTGTAGGCTTGTGTAAGGATGATTAGTAATCATCATGTGACAGAGTCAATCTCAAGCTGTCATGAAATTATCACAAAAGAAATAATTCTAGTACTTTTCAATTTAGCCTCAGGAAAATTTGTAAGACAGGGGCAAAAGGCAGTCACATTCTTTGCCAAAATATTATAAGAATGGTTTCTAATCCAATTGCTAATTTTTCCCCTCTAAAAGTCCTTGAGCTGGGCCTCTACAACTTACTTCTTTCAGCACTACTGTCTTTCAAACTCCTAGGAGGATGTAACACTTACAACATCCAACCACTTTTCTAGTTCAAAATCCCAAAGTTTTCCACTTTCCTCCAAAACAAACAAACAAACCACTGCATGGTCCATCCTTTTGCAGCAATAGCCCATTCCCTGGTACAAATTTCTGTCTTAGTTACTTTTTATTGCTGTAACAAAAGATCATGACCAAGGAAACTTATCAAAGGAAGCATTTAATTGAATGTATAGTTTCAGAGGATGAGCATCCGTGATAATGAACCAAAGGTATGGTAGTATGACCAATTGAGAGCTCACATCATGTTCCACAAGCAGGAGGAAGAGAGAGATCACACTGGAAATGGTGAGTGTCTTTTGAAACCTCAAAGCCATGCTTCCTAATTCTTCTCAGACAGTTCCATCACCTGGTATCAAGCAAAGAGGGATAGAATGCAGCTTATAGGGAAAGAGAAATAGGAATAATGGACCAAAAGGGTTAATTTTGATAGAAGATAGGCGGGCTAGGTGAAAAAAAGGGAATATGAATATGGACAACAAATGCTAAGAAACCACATGGAGGGGCTAGGGAGATGGCTCGGTGGTTAAGAACACTGGCTCCTCTTCTAGAGGACCTGGGGTCAATTCTGGGTACCCACATGGCACCTCACAACTGTCTGAAATTCCAGTTTTAGGGGATCCAACACCCTCATGCAGACACACATGCAGGCAAACACCAATGCACAGAAAATAAAAATCAATCTGAAAGAGTTGGTTTTGGGCAGTGGTGGCTGCGCCTTTAACCCAAGCACTCAGGAGGCAGAGGCAGGTGGATCCCTGGGTTTGAATCCAGCCTGCTCTACAAAGTGAGTTCCAGGACAGTCAGCAGGTGGATCCCTGAGTCTGAGTCCAACCTGGTCTCTAAAAAGTGAGTTCCAGGACAGTCTGGGATACACAGAGAAATCCTGTCTAGAAAAATAAAAAACAAATAAACAAAAATATGGAAACTACAAGTATGGCCCCCATAGACTTGTGTGTTTGAATGCGTGGCCCAGAGGGAGTAGCATTATTAGGATGTATGGCCTTGTTGGAGGAGGTGAGGTGAGGCTTATGGAGGAGGTGTGGCTTGTTGGAGGAGGTGTGGCTTGTTGGAGGAGGTGTAGCTTGTTGGAGGAGGTGTGGCACTAGAGGATGAACTTTAAGGTCTCTGAAGCTCAAGACAGTTTACTTCTTGCTGCCTGCAGATCAAGACTCCTTCCCCAGCACCATGTCTGCCCGCCTGCTGCTATGCTTCCCACCATGATGATAATGGACTGAACCTCTGAAACTGTAAGCCAGCCCCAGTTAAAAGTTTTCCATTATAAGGGTTTTCATGGTCATGGTGTCTCTTTACAGCAATAGAAACCCTAAGACAGAAACCTACTAAGATAGAGGCTTTCTAAAATACATACATAAAAGAAGTTTAAATGGATTTACCATATAATAAGGGACAATGACTTTCCCAGACACCACAGGCTATCAAATAAAATAACTCAGTGCCTTGTATTGGGTACCTCTTTTTCAGTCATTGGTCAGTGAGTTCGCATAACCCCCCTGCGCCCACAAAAACTTCACAGCTATTGCCATTGCTCTTGGTAACCCTGCAGAACTTAATGGTAAGGCTTCATTGCTGAAGATACTACATACTTGATTCATAGGACATAGAGAAATCAAGCTGGTACCGACCGTGAAGTCTCATCCTTACTAGCTAGCTTTCATAGTGCTAGTAGGCTCTTTGTATTCTACTGGGGGAAAATGTAATCAATAGTCTTATCCAGATTTGAACCCCATGAGCTTCAGTAATAACTGTCCTTACTAGATATTTCCACTGGTATAATAGTGGCATAAATGTTACTTTTGGATTGGATTTAAGGTCTGATTGGCAATATAAAACTCATGCTTTATACTATTAACCAGGCCAAAACCTCATGGCTGGATTTGTCATAGGGTATAGCCCAATACTATCATACTCCTAAATGGACAAAGTAATGAACTGCCTTCTGAGTTCTCACTCAGACCCATAGATTAGGGCATCTTTCAACCCTCACAGATTACTTGTAGTAGATGGCAATTAATACAAATATCCATGGCTGTTTAATATTCCGAGAATATGAGAATATGCTCTACTCAGCTCTAGCAGGACTTTTAATTACACCTGTCCTGTGTTTTTGCCAACTTGACAGGAACTTGAGTCAACTCTGAAGAGGAACCGCAATGGAAAACTAGTTTTTATCAGATTGACTTGTGGGCAAGCTCATGGGGCATTTTCTAGATTGGTGATTGCTTAAGTAGGTCCAGCTCATTGTGGGTAGTGCCACTTCTGGGCCTGTGGTCCTGCTGTGTGTAAGAAACCGAACTGAACAAGTCTGGAGGAACAAGCCAGTAATCAGTGTTCTTTCATGCTTCCTGTTTCAGTTCCTGCTTCTAGGTTCCTTCCCCAATTTCCCTCAGTGATGGGCAATCTAATGGGATTGTAAGTCAAATAAACCCTTTTCTTTCCAAATTGATCTTAGTCAGTATTTTTTTAAGATTATTTATTATCTATACAATGTTTTGCTTATATGTCAAAAGAGGGCACTAGATCTCATTACAGATGGTTGCAAGCCACCATGTGGTTGCTGGGAATTGAACTCAGGACCTTTGGAAGAGCAGACAGTGCTCTTAACCTCTGAGCCATCTCTCCAGCCCTAATCCATATTTTTTTTTTTTACCATAGCAATAGAAGCCTAATTAAGACTAATTCCCCAAGTGTCATAGAACACTGGCTAAGATCCTCCAAAAACGTGGTCAGGTCTGTAACAGCAACATTCCACTATGCAGAGAGTATGGTGGTTTTAATAAGAATGACCTCCAAATGTGCATATGTTTGAACACTTGGTTCCCAGTAGGTAGAACTGTTTGGGAAGGATTAAGAAGTGTGGCCTTGTTGGAGGAAGTGTGTCACTGTTGATGGACTTTGAGGTTTCAAAAGACTCATGTCAGTCTCAGCATGCCTCTCTAAGTCTCCTACTTGCAGATCAAGAGGTGAGTTATTAGCTTAACAGTTATCAACCGTGCTGATGACGGCTTTGCTTCACCATTATGGACTGTATATCTTTGGAACAGTGAGCCAAATTAAATGCTTTCTTTTATAAGTTGCCTTGGCCATGACTTTTTCTCACAGCAACTGAAAAAAACTAAGTACCAGGAGTGGGGTACTGCTATTAAAGGGTGAACCATTTTGGTCTCTCTCTCTCTTCCTATCTATCTTTGAATATGGAAAACCTTGAGACTTTGGATTAGAAAGTGGTTGAATTTTGTAAGCAGAGCTTAATGAAGCATTCTAGTAGAAGTTTGGGAGATAGTTGAGGAGAGAGCAATGTGGACTGTGGAGGTGTAGTTCAAGAGGGTTCAGAGGGAAACAATATTAACTGGGTTAGAGACCATTCTTGTAAATATTTTGGCAAATATGGCTGCTTTATGTCCTTGTCCTAAGATTATTCCCAAGGTTAACTGAAAAGTAATGAATTAGTTTCTTTGGTAGATAAGATTTCAAGACAGTGCAACATTGACTCTGTCATGTGGTTCTTAGTCATCACTTTTATACAGGTCTACAAATGAAAAAAAAACCAAGTAGGTCAAAAAGAATTAAACAAATATACAGCTTGAATAGAAAAAAATTCTCCAGGAATTTTAATGTCGGAGTTAAGGCCTGTGCTGAAAGAGATGCAAAAATTAAAGAAAGGCTTCATCAAAATGAGACAAGGGAGGGCAGCACAGGGCAAGACCCCATGCAGCAGAGATTCTAACATGAAAAGAGAAGGACTAAGCAATTCTCTGCTCCTAAAAATAACAACAAATAAAAGCTGCTGTAAATTTGGTTCAAGGGGGACAGGTTCCCTCTCAAGAGGGCAGCTGGATTCGGACATGTTGCCCATGTGGTCCTGGCTCAAGAGACAGGAAGAGAACATAAAGAAGAAGGTGGTAGAACCTTTCCCTGGGAAGAGCCACTGAAGCCAGGCATGCGGCATGTGTGTTCCTGAGAGAGCATTGCCTGAGGCTGTGAAAGTGAAGCCTGGATTGAGTTGCAGACCCCACAATGTTAGTGGTGCCAGAGATGTGAGTTGTCTGCCAAGGAACGCAGCACTCAGTGGGTGGAATCAGCCCAAGAGTGAGAAATGTGTTGCAGGCAGCAAAGCCAGAAGGGGCAAGCCATTTGAGTCCTCTGCCACTGGACATAAAACTGCAGGATTTGGAGTTTGCCCTGTTGGGTTTCAGACTTGCTTTGCTTCATTTCCTCACTACACCCCAATTCCTCCCTTTGGAATATCAAAGCATATTCTGTGCCATTGTATGTTGGAAATATGTAATTTTCTCTTTTCTTTTACAGGTAGTTACAATTAAGAGATTGCCTTGAGTCTCAGAAGAAAGTTTGGACTTTTAAACTGTGTTAAGATTGAAAGGCTATGGGACTTTTGAAGTTGGACTAAATGCATTTTGTATTATGATATGGCCATGTGGCTATGGGGGATAGGAGGTGGAAGGTGGTGGTTTGAATAGAATTTTGTCTGTAGCACAAATTCTACTTGGTCTTATTAATAAAAGCTCAGAGTCAATTTTCAGGGACGAAAGCTGAAAGATTAGAGAAGCAGAGCAGCCAATCACTAGAGAGTTCTTACCTCTATCAATGCTCAAACCAAAGGGGAGATCCTGTCTATATGAAATCCTCAGACTGACTGCTGTCCCTACAAAACCTCAAATTGCATGTTCAGACTGAATCCTCAGACCGAGATTTTAGCTCCTGTTTCCTCCCTCCTTATATTCTTCTCTTTGACTAGCCATATCCCTTCCTGTCTCCACTTCCCTAGTGCTGTGATTAAAGGCATGTGACTGCCAAGTACTGGGATTAACGGTGTGAGCCACTACTGCCTTGCTCTAATTATCTTTTAGACTGGATTTATCTTGTGTAGCCAAGGGTGGCCTTGAACTCACAGAGATCCCTCTGCCTCTGTCTCCCAAGTCCTGGGATTAAAGGTGTGTGTCATCACTGCCAGACTTCTAGGGCTAACTAGTGGCTTAGCTCTGTACTCCGATCTTCAGGCAAGCTTTATTTGATAGATTACAAACAAAATATCACTACATTTGCCCATAAATTCATGTTTAAATATTTGGCTCATCATTGGTGAAATTTTTGAGAGTATTAAAAGGCAGGTGTGTCAGTGGAGGAGGTGTGTCAGTGAGGGAGGTGTGTCAGTGGGGGAGGTGTGTCACTGGAGGAGGTGTGTCACTGGAGGAGGTGTGTC
>PVIU01022959.1:0-25334 GCA_004026605.1 Ondatra zibethicus | reverse complement strand
TAATATCGAACAAAATTGACTTCAAATTAAAATCAAGCCGAAGAGATGTTGATGGACATTTTATACTCTTAACAGGAATAATCCATCAGGATGAAGTCTCAATCCTGAATATATTTGCCCCTAATATAAAAGCACCCACATACGTAAAAGAAACATTACAAGAACTCAAAGTACACATCAAACCCCACACACTAATAGTAGGAGATTTCAACACTCCTCTCTCACCAATGGACAGGTCAACCAGACAGAAACTTAACAGAGAAATAAGAAAACTAACAGAAGTAATGAACCTAATGGACTTAATAGACATCTATAGAACATTCCACCCAAACAGGAAAGAATATACCTTCTTCTCAGCATCTCATGGAACCTTCCTGAAAATTGATCACATACTTGGTAACAAAGCAAACATCCACAGATACAAACAAATTGGAGTAACCACCTGTGTCTTATTAGATCATCATGGAGTAAAGTTAGAATTTCAAAACTACTTCACCCCCAGAAAGCCTACCTACTCATGGAAACTGAGCAGTCAACTACTGAACCACTCCTGGGTCAAGGAAGAAATAAAGGAAGAAATTAAAGTCTTCTTTGAATTCAACGAAAATAAAGACACAACATACCCCAACCTATGGGACACTATGAAAGCAGTGCTAAGAGGAAAGTTCATAGCACTTAGTGCCCACATAAAGAAAACGGAGAAAGCACACATTAGTGACTTAACAGCACACTTGAAAGCTCTACAAAAAAGAAGCAGACTCACCCAGGAGGAGTAGAAGCCTGGAAATAATCAAACTGAGGGCTGAAATCAACAAAATAGAGACACAGAAAACAATTCAAACAATTAATGATACAAAGAGCTGGTCCCTTGAAAAAATCAACAAGATTGACAAGCCACTATCCAAACTAATCAAAAGGCAGAGAGAGAACACTCATATTAAGAAAATCAGAAATGAAAAGGGGGACATACCAACAGACACTGAGGAAATTCAGAGAATCATTAGGTCTTACTACAAAAGCATGCATGCTACAAAATTGGAAAATGTAAAAGAAATGGACAGTTTTTTAGATAAATACCATATACTG
Source organism: Ondatra zibethicus (assembly GCA_004026605.1). Lineage (NCBI taxonomy): Eukaryota > Metazoa > Chordata > Mammalia > Rodentia > Cricetidae > Ondatra > Ondatra zibethicus. The sequence continues at coordinate 24,248 of PVIU01022959.1, read as the reverse complement.
AAATTAAATCAAGATCAGGTGAACAATTTAAATAGACCTATAAGTCGTGAGGAAATAGAAGCTGTCATCAAAAACCTCCCAACCAAAAAAAGCCCAGGACCAGATGGTTTTAATGCAGAATTCTACAAGAAGAGCTAATACCTATACTCCTTAATTTGTTTCACATAATATAAACATAAGGGTCATTGCCAAACTCTTTTTATGAAGCTTCAGTTACCCTGATATCAAAACTACACAAAGATGCAACCATGAAAGAGAATTACAGACCAATCTCACTCATCAACATCTATGCAAAAATTCTCAATAAAATACTGGCAAACAGAATCCAAGAACACATCAAAAAATCATCCATTATGATTAAGCAGGCTTCATTCCAGAGATGCAGGGCTGGTTCAACATATGGAAATCTATCAATGTAATCCATCATATAAATAAACTGAAAGAAAAAACCGTATGATCATTTCATTAGATGCTGTAAAGGCATTTGACAAAATTCAACACCCCTTTATGATAAAGGTCTTGGAGAGATTAGGGATAGAAGGTTCATATCTAAATATAATAAAAGCAATATACAGCAAGCCAACAGGCACCATCAAATTAAATGGACAGAAACTCAAAGCAATTCCACTAAAATCAGGAAAAAGACAGTGCTGTCCATTCACCCCATATCTCTTTAATATAGTGCTTGAAGTTCTAGCAATAGATATAAGACAGAATAAGGAGATCATGGGGATTTGAATTGGAAAGGAAGAAGTCAAACTTTTGTTATTTGCAGATGATATGATAGTGTACATAAGTGACCCCCAAAACTCTACTAAAGAACTTCTACAGCTGATAAATACCTTCAGTGATGTGGCAGGATACAAGATCAAGTAAAAAAAAAATCAGTAACCCTCCTATACACAAAGGATAAAGAAACAGAGAGGGAAATCAGAGAAATATCACCTTTCATGATAGCCTCAAATAGCATAAAGTATCTTTGGGTAACACTAACCAAGGAAGTAAAAGATCTATTTGACAAGAACTTTAAGACCTTGAAGAAAGAAATTGAAGAGGATACCACAAATTGGAAGCATCTCCCATGTTCCTGGATTGGTAGGATCAATATAGTAAAAATGGCAGTTCTACCAAAGGCAATCTATAGATTCAGTGCAATCCACATCAAAATCCCAACAAAATTCTTCACAGACCTTGAGAGAACAATAACTAATTTTATGTGGAAAAACAAAAGCCCAGGATAGCCCAAACAATCCTGTACAATATAAGAACTTCCAGAGCCATTACCATCCCTGACTTCAACCTCTATTACAGAGTGACAGTAATGAAAATAGCTTGGTATTGGCATAAAAACAGAGATGTTGACCAATGGAATCGAATCTGTTATTGTGATTCTTGTGCCTTTGTGCCAACAGGTTCACAGGACCATCTCATCTATTAAAATTCAAATTTGTTCTCTGAGAAGTGACTGCTGGCATATTTTGAAATAAATTTTGCTCAGCAACAAAATGGATTTCAGGAATTTGGGAGTAGGAATAATATTCTTGATAGAGAATACAGTTGGGATTCTGGGAAATTCCTCTCTTCTTTCCTACTACCTAGTTATTTATTACCAGAAACATAAAGTAAAGCCCTTGGATTTAATTCTCATGCATTTGATTATGGTTAATGTCTTGATTATTCTCTCTAAAGGAATGGGTCACACTATGACAACTTTTGGGTTGAGACATTTATTCAATGATTGGAGCTATCAACTTTTTATGTATTTTCAAAGAGTTTTTAGGAGCATGTCCATTGTCACCATTTGTCTCTTGAGTGTCTTCCAGGCCATAATCATTAGCCCTAGAAACCCCTGTTGGAAGAATCTTAGAGCCAAATCTCTCAAGGACATTGGTCTGTACATTTCTCTCTGCTGGGTCTTGTACATCATGGTAAATGTTCTTTTCCCCTTGTACATGTCCATAAAATTAAGAAGGAAAAACATAACAAAAGAGACAGATTTTGAACCCTATACTGTTGCAGGTCATGACAAAATCACAGTCTCCTTATATATTGCTTTATCTGTCTTTTCTGAACTTCTATTTTCTGTCCTCATCACCTGGTCCAGCAGCTCAATGATTTTCATTTTGTATAGGCACAAACAGCGAGTTCAACATATTCGCAGCACTTGTGCTTTCTACAGTAACTCCCCAGAGTCCAGAGCTACCCAGAATATCCTTGTCCGAGTGTTCATCTTTCTGGCTATTTATACCTTATCTACCATCTCACATGGTTGCAATGCTCTTATGGCTGGTCAAAATTGTTGGCTGAGGAATATCACAATCATTATAACTTTGTGTTTTCCCACTTTGAGCCCCTTTGTACTTATGAATCAATCCTCCTCTCTCTCCAGATCTGCTTTCTTTGGATAAAGAATACAGAATTCTCCAATGTTAGTGTAGTTATTTAAATTGCATGCCTTTTCAGAATTCAATATTTGAAAAAGAAAACAATACAAAAATTCTTTGGGGAAGACATTCGTTTGTTTAAGGTAAACCATAAGGATTATTCAGATTTCTTCCACTTATGGAACTTTCATCCAATTCTAGAAAAATTTTTGCATCCAGGCCTTTTCATCCTTTATGTAACTCATTTCCCAGCATTTCTCTAGTCCAGAAAGACTTGAAGAGTACACGCTCAATTTTTTTCAGCATTTATCTCCACTTTTGATATCAGGTAGATGAATAAACAACATCCTAGATGCTCTCTTCATATAATACATGTTCTATGGAAGCTTAACTCTACAGGCATAAGACTCTACAACCACAGCTACTATATAAGTCATAAACCTTCAGCACAGAAAGTCTCAGTTCAAATCTATGTCAGCACTTCAGTACCCCAAACTCTTGTTATGGATAAACTCTTGATCACCCTTTCTGTAGCTGCTCCAGAGGTACAAGTCACAGTCTGCCGTGAGCCAGCTCGTAGCTATAACCTACTGCTTATGAAAGTCAGAATCATGCTTTCAACGGGACTAAGTACAAACGTGTGACTGACAAAGAATAAGGGTATCTTCACAAGACCTTATTGAAGATTTATAATAAAGTGTATGCAAGTGCCACTCTTCTATGTATGTATCAATCTATTCAGCACTCTTTATGTTAATAAGGAATGCTTTTCTTCTATATTTGTCTACCCCCAATGATGTGACATTTCACTCAATGGAAGATGCTGCCTGCTCTTGATATTCATTATGGTTAGAAAAGGCTGAACTGATAGCATAAAGAGCAGACAAGTCCTTGGGAGTTTGCAGAAGCATCCCAGATTCCCAACGGTGTTAGTGACAACACCAGCAAGTGCCTGAATGTAGGTGAAGAAAAGAAAAGAGTGACCATGGACATCAGATATTGAGACATTGGAAGAAGACATTGCAAACAGGTGAGGTTATTCATGAGTTACTGTGAAAGTTCCAGAGTTCTGAAAGGAATTAGGAGTGAAGATTCTAACTTGTAAGGATTCGGCCATGAGTCACTTCTAATAAGGTCCTACTTTCTGATTTTTCCATTACATCATAAAACATTTCCCTACCAACATTTAAGACATTTGTTTTCTGGGGGAATACTCATTCTGTTTCTCTTTAAAAAATTTGCACAGGAGTAGAAGATGGACATTCAAGGGAAGATAAATAAACAGCAAAAGAATAAAACAGGGTAGGACAGAAGTCCTTTGTGGGTTAAAAGATTCCATAAAAATTGTAGCTGTTGTGTTTATAGATAGGTGTTTCTAGAGATTTCATATAACATTGAAAAATGTCTAAAAAGTGGGTGCATGTTACTTGGGTGTGTTTATCATAGATAAAATATGAGTTATCCTAAAATACCTTATTACATGTTGATGCAGGAAGGGAGATATGGATGAGAGATAATGCGCACCCATAAATGTCTGAAGATGACAAGAATAAAGTCTAGGCTTCTTGAAATGAATAAAGCAGTTGTATCAGAAAAATCACAAGATGGGTGTGCATGCAAATTAGACAGGGATGTATGGAATGAGGTAAGTGATGATGGGGGGCATAAAAACTATAGCGTCAATTGGCACAGAATACGTAGCAAATTCTCAACAATGGAAAACAAAAGACTCAGAAACATAAAAAAAATCCTACATTCCTAATAGCAGAGAAATGGAACTTAAAATTACTTTAACATTTCATCTTAACCCAGTCAGAGTAACCTAGATCAGTAAAACAAATGACCAGAAATTCTGGTGAGGATGCTCCAAAAGGGAGACACTTCTTCAGTGTTTGGTGTTCAAGCTGTTTCAGCCAGTATAGAAAACAGTGTGGATAACTTATATACTATCAGGACTAGAGGCTATAGCAAACAAATGTGAATAGACTGTATCAAGGAGACCCCATTATCCCTGAAGTTTCCCAAAGCCTTCCCAGGCATAGCTTTAGAAATGTGCATCCCATTGCTTAGATAGGAAATTGAAAGTCAATGAACTGCCCTCATCCTATTTCAACTCTGTGTTGTAAAGGTGGTACAGGAGCTCCCTACCCTTACATGAGTATGTTAGATTTCAGATGCAGTTATTAACTACTAAGAGTTATACTATCTTCTTTATGGTGTAGGTCTTGCTTGTTTTGAAAGGGACGATGGCAAGCCTTATTTACTGGTCTTCACTAAGAGCACCTAGTATTATAAATGAAAAATGGGGTGTAAGCAGGGGTGTGCAAAGCAACCTCTACATTGGGTGTACAGGTCTATGGGAACCCAGAAGTATGGTTTCATTCAGAGGTACTATGAAATGTTAGATGAGATCGATAAATAAACAGGGCACTGTGGCAAGATTAAGTATTTCAAAAGTACATCTATATATAGTGTATCAATTGTTACTGTTAGTAATAGTCCTTTTTGTGAGGACCTACATTATTTATTATTATTATTATTATTATTATTATTATTGCTGTTGTTGTTGTTGTTTTGGATTTTCGAGACAGGGTTTCTCTGTAGTTTTTGGTGCCTGTTCTGGAACTAGCTCTTGTAGACCAGGGTGGCCTCGTACTCACAGAGATCCACCTGCCTCTGCCTCCTGAGTGCTGGGATTAAAGTCATGTGCCACCACTGCCTGGCCAAGGACCTACTTTAAATAAACCAAGATGTTACAGATAGAGATAATTTGAGTCTCTTGTTTTGAGTCTCTTTAGAACTATCAACCAAATACCTTGATGAACTGCAGTGGTTCTTTTAAGCCTGAACAAATGTCTCAAGTAACCTACCTGGCAACCACAATGTTTCTTGTCAAACTACAATGGCCATTTAAAAATTCTGTGCTTTATATCTATATTTATTATTTTTTATGTTTTGTTTTTCAATTCTTAGTAAATATAGATTATTCTTTCATACATTAAATTCTGATCAGAATTTTCCATATCTCCAATCCTCCTAGCTCCTTGCACTCCCTTTTTCCCACAGATCTGCCCCTACCACTTTTGTTACTTCTTGAGAAAAGAGCAGGCCTCTCAAGATATCAGTCAAATAGGACAAACCAAGATACAATAAGACAAGGTGAAAATCTCATATTGAGTCTGGGCAAGTTAACTCAATTGAACGAAAAAGGTCCCAAGAGTTGACAAAAGTATCAGAGACAAACCTGTTCCTACTGTTATGAGTTCCATCAAACACCAAGCTGAAAAACATAATATATACATGAAGGACCTTGTGTAGGCCATGTAGGGCCTAGGCTTGCCAAGTCAGTCCCTGTGAGCCAATCTGAGCCCTGTTTAGTTGTTTCAGGGGCTATGCTATCCTGGTGTCCTCCATCTCCTCTGACTCCTACAATATTTTCTCCCTTTCTTCCATGGGATTCCTAGACCTCCAATGGAAAGGACCTAATGGAGATCACCAGTTTACTTTCTGCATATTTTCCAGCTGTGCATTTATTTATTTATTTATTTATTTATTTGCTCTTTGTATTTTCTTCTACCCTGGGACTCTGGGCTATGTAACCGCTGGATCTTGGCCGTCCAGGCTGAATAGGGCATAGCCTCCATCTCTAGGCATAGGCCTCTAGTTAAACCAAACATTGATTGGCCATTTCCACAATTTCTGCGCCACCATTGCCTCAGCACCCATTACAGGCAGGGGAGATTGTAAGTGGAGGGTTTTGTGGCTGGATTGGTGTGCATGTTTGTCTTTCCATAACTTGCAGAGTACCTTCTCCTGCCAAAGAGGTTAGGGTTTGGGGGTGAAGGACTCATGCCCATACCAGCTAGGCCTCTGTACACTCAGAAATGAGGAATCTGCTGTCAGTTTTCAGAGAGTGTTCTTTTTTAGTGTCAGCTTGGATTGTTTAGGTATATGTGCAAGATGTCCCAAGCCTACAACTCATCTAAATATAACCCAGTCTCACCACTGTAAGCCTTGCCTGGCTACAAAAGATGCCCAGTTCAGACCCTGTCCACTATTACTAAGAGTCCTCACTAGTGTCACCTTCATAGGGAAGTTTCCACAACAGCCCTCATGCTCCCCAATTGCAGTTGTCTCTACCTGCTGTTTCTTACTCCACCCCTCTCATCCTACCTGATCTTTCTGACTCCTTTGTCTACCAGTCTTCAGTCCACTTGAAAAATTAATTCTATTTCCCTTTACCAGCGAGGCCCATGCATTTCCCCTGCTCAAAGTTCTTCATGAGTATTGAACCTCTCAAATTTTTTTATTTAATTTTGGAAAATTTCTTGCATGTGTGCACTGTATCTTGACAATATTTATCTCTCTATTTCTCTCAGATCATCTGGCAACACAATTGCATATAAGGAATATTTGATCAAGTTATGGTGAAGCATTTTAAGCATTTTACTTAACATTATACTGACTATAAAATAATGGGTTCATTGTTTTGTACTTTATTCAATAGACTGTTTCCAGAAGCAAGATGAACTTTTCATGGAACAACCTTAACAACCAGATATAAGATAAAATAAAATTCCTGATCTCTCATCGCTTGGCACTCCATCTGTAGCAAGTAGATGTCAGGGTAGACTCTTAGAAAATTCTGAACAAGTTAGCTTAGCAGGTGTTTTGTGATGACTGTGTTCCATCCAGTTAGGTACCAATGTGGAAGTTTGCATTCAAAGCACTGAAGTGGCCATTGTGTTCAGAGAAACCTGCCTTTTCCTTTATGAAACCCATGTGACCTTTAGAGATTTAGACACTTCAACATCCCTGACTTCTACAAAGTTCTTCTATCCTATGATGCACCCTTCTTCTTGTCATTTCTCTGAGGTTCATGTCTTTGTTCAGCCTCTCCAGCTAAATCTATCCCAGTTGATTCCATTATTTGGGGAGGCTATGAAAATTTCATTACGTGAGATAATGCTAAACAGGAGGGATTATTAGATTATTATACTTGCCTGGTGCAAGAATAAATGGCCTTTAACCAATTCTCTTTTCAACTCCCTAATAATATGGGGTCACAGAATTGGCTATTTGCTGTGTCACCTCTTCTATAATCTCAGATATTTGGCTATTCATCAAGAACTCTTCAATTCTTACTATCACTGTGGCATCTGGTGTCACCATGTCTAGAAGCTACAAGTTCTTGTGTGCTCTGCAGAAAAAAATACAGACTTTACAATCATTGTAAGAAGAACAAATAAGACAAACACTTAGGCAAAAAAATCTTTACTAAGGAGGGCAAGTTAAACAACATCTGTGAAAGGCAATAGCTTGTCATATACAGATTGTCCTTCTACCCTTCACAGTCATGCATTTTTATGGCACTCATTCTACCAATCCCACATTTTACCTCAAGTTTTACAGAATAACCAATCAAGGGCCTATCATAGGTTGACTTTCATTTTTGTTGATCAAAATGTTGAGTGAGACACAGAAGAGATGATGTTCTGCCTGCTGGATCATACAGAGGAAGTGGTGACTAGGTTCAAAGTAGTTGAGTCACTGTTTGCAGGATCAATTGCAGAAAGGATGATTAGGAAGCTATGGGTGAACAGACATTTTTCATACTGTTCATGGCTGGTGCAGTTGTGACAGAGCAAATCCTCCCAAAGGGGCATTCTGTGGCTTCCCCAGGAACAATATTGACAGTGTCCTTTGAAGTGGAGTGAAGTTACTCAATGTGTCTGTAACATGCTCAAACCTTGCAAGATACTGCAGTGAAAGTCCCTCTATAGACAAGGTTTCATGTTGAATGACAGCTTCTTTCAAAGACTGTGTGGACCAGGGCAACCGTTTGAGAGTTTTCTCTTAATAATTCAGAATCTTTGAGCAGTTTGGTTTACTTTATAAAATGCTAAAATTTGCTATTCCTTCTTACTATGACTTCTGATTCTTTCTATATATCATTATCCTAAACATCTTAGTGTTCATCAACAATTATCAATAGTGTAGAGATCCTATGTATAGACATATTTTACTAACCAAGTTCTGAGGAGGACAAAGGAAAAATGAGAATTGCTGATTATATAATCTATTAGACTGGCTAAAGAAATTTATCAAGAACATGCTCTGAGGTTCTTCAAAGTCAAGATTTGTCCTCTAGTGGCTAATAGAGGTTGATTTTCAAGTTTCTCCTGTTTAAAAGAGGTTGTTTTCAATAATACTATGGAACAGAGAAGTTGGAAATGGATTATACTGAAGTAAATGACAGTACTCATTTGTAGCTTTGGCTTCTATTGGCTGCTTGCATGGAGAAAGATTTTGGTATCTAGTTAGGCTCTTTATCTTGGTTCCAGTAGCATACACCAGTGTACAATGTACAGACCAAATCACTATCTTTTGGGGAATGATGTCAGTTACCTGTGGCTATTTTCTGCTGAATGAAAAATTATAAACGGTTGAAACTTTCATAATATTTGCTTGTGTATGCCATTTTTACCTTTCCTTTTGTTCCCAATTGATTTTGTCAATCTTTTATATGCCTAACTAAAAAAAAGTGTTTCATAGATATGCAAGTATGAATAGGAAAAAGAATAGCTTATACAGCCTAGCATATATGCATTCTTTGTTTTCAGATATTGTATATATTCTTTGGATAGGTTTCTCTAGAGAAGGAGGATTGGCTGATTATTACCAACTATCCAGTACCAGAGATTTCACCTTTTCAGGGTCACATTGATCACACTTCCCTTCTCTGTGATCCCTTTTTATTTTTATTTATTTATTTATTTATTTATTTATTTATTTTTTAAAGCAGAGAACATTCCTTTTGCAATACCTATTCTGCACATAAAATAGCTATATACTCAGTCTGGATGCAATACTCCATGTTTTTTTCCCCATATCAACCTCACACATTTGACATGCTAAGATTTCCCAAGGTTTTATGACAATAATGAATTCATTTATCCTGTTATTGTCCCTGGTTGGAGATATGTCAAATAATCTGCATTGTAAACTAGCTTGATTGTTTTATACAATGATATACTTAGCTCAAAGATCTAAGCTGGCTTTAATTTAGAGGACATTAAGTCCCCACTTTCGGGGATCTGGAGATGTATCTACCTATCTTGCTTGGAATCACAGTTGGAATTATTTTGAGGTTGTTTGACAGTCAAGATTATTTTGCTAAACTTCACTCAATCCTGACTGAAAGCATACATTTACTTTTAGCAGAGAAACACAGGTTATTGGTATTTGGGAAGCAAGCAGCATGACTATTTTGATGGCAACTCTTTCTTTTCCCTCACATTTTTTTTTTATATGTGGAGACTATGCCACCTGGGCCAGGGAGTAGCTGAGATTGAGTGTGTCTTCCACCTGAGTGTCTCTGAGGAAAACAAATCTTATAGATATTTCTAACAATGTGTATTTTTGCCTTAGAAGATGTTAATTTTGTCCTATTTTGTCACTCTAGAAACTGTTACTGTGTCCATCATCCAGAGATCTTTAAACAAATGTAACAAAGGCAAAGCAACAATATTTTGCAAAATGATTAAACATACATGACAGATTAATAAAACAAAACTGTCTTCTAACAATGTCAAACATTCAGAGTTAACTTTGTTTCCTTCTGAAAATGGTCAATCACATGTATACTTCTGGGTCAAGCACTATGGAATCTGATGCTGAGGAACTGAGACTTCAAGATTCAGTTAGTTTTGAAGAACACTTCCTAAACTTTTGCCAAAAGCTCATTATTTTTCAAATGCATTACAACCTTCATTCATTTTTGCTCTCCTCATATAGATTCCAGTATCTACAAGACAGAAATTAACCACACACTAAATTTCCTCTTAGAATGACGATTTCTATCTACTATATTTTTTCTTTTTAAAAAATTGCTTTTATTGAGCTATATATTTTTCTCTGCTCCCCTCGCTTCCTCCCTCCTCCCCTTCTATCCTCTCCCATGATCACCATACTCCCAGTTTACTCAGGAGATCTTTTCTTTTACTCCTTCGCATGAAGATTAGATACAGTTTTATATTGATGTTTTTAAGATAATGGACTAAAAACTGAGAGAAATTTTGAAAATCATATAATATATGCACATAATTTAAACACATACATAATGACATAATCATGATGTTTCTGTATTTCTTACTCAGGAAAAGTAAAATCTTGGCACAGCAGAGTCACAGCTCAAAACAAAGGGGATCAAGACATGGAAACACAGAGAAATGATAGGTGTGATGTTTATCAGTCACCAACTGATATCACATAAATAAAACAATATGACCTTGTAAAATGGAGGACAGAGACTAAAAACATAAAAAGGTAGACATCAGGATGAGGATGTTCTAAGTGGCACTGCACTCAGGCTATGTTCTGGCGGAAGCATGAGTGCTATTGATGTGATGGACCTATTGCTTATATCTATAAATAATGAAAACCATGCAGCTACAAACCAGATGATTGCTTCAGCAACCAAAATTTCAGGGAAAAGAAAACAAAAAAGTCATAGAATTCTATGACTTCTTCACGATCTGCAGTAGAGCAGTATTTTAGAACACTGTTATAAGTTGAATTTTTGCTGTTTTCCTTGCTATGCATACACACTGGAAAAATCATATTTACCCTCAAGTACATTATCCAGCAGAGGGAAATTCAGAGGCCAATGTATTTTGGACATTTGACTTTAAGACTTTTAGAACAAGAGACACTGGGGCTGATGGTCATGGCCTGGAAGACACCCAAGAGGCAGGTGGTCCCAATGGAAACACTTTTGACAACTCTTTCTAATGTAGGAAATCTGAGGATTGTATTACCTTTTATTGATATCAGATCCATGCACAAAGATTACAAGACAGAATGAGAAATCTGGGTTACATTACCAGCTGCCCTACTATTCCACTGGGGGACTAGCTCTGCTACTGTGCCATAACCTTGCTCCTAAAGGACGACGGGGAAGCTCCAAGCCATGGCTCTGCCAGCTCCAACACTGTTGGAGCACAGAAATCTTCCCACCCCAGGGTTTTACCCAGTCAGGTATCCACAGAGAAGACCATGGCTGTTGGGTCAGGCTGCCCCATACAATTGGCCATCAGACTGAATTCCCACAACAATTTCAATATACAAAAGGAATTTGCAAATAAAGACATTGACATACAGCTTCATCCCGAAAGTTCCCACTGTCTGGACCACTCCTTAAGAGAGAATGATCAAGGAGGTGTCTATGAATATGTTCATGAAAATGCAACTGATGGGTTTTAATATGTGTTTGTTGCAATGATGTATTATGTAGTAGGAAAGAAGAGAGAGATTTCCCTGAAATCCAACTAAAGTCTGTAGATGAAAATTATTTCTATTGCCAAATTCTTGTACCCCATTCTGAAATTGACCACAATTTCCTCTAAAAGACAGAAGCATTAACTTCTATGAGAAAAAAAATGATAATTTCAACTTTTGTAAGTGGGCAGTGGGTTTGAAAGCATCACTTGAGCTCTAGTTTTCAAAGACAGTGTAGGCAACATGGCAAAATCATATTTGAAAAGCATCAGCTTCATATTAATAATACCTTCCAGGAAGACAGTTGAAGTAACCAAATTTATGTAGTTTGGGAGAGAATTCTCAATATGTTTTTTAAAAGAAATTCCATTATTCATAATAAAATATTTCCACTGGTAAAATGACAAGTGAGTGGAAAGATCTCCCACTTGTATATTCCTTAATGAATTTCAATTTATAAGTCATATTGGAGGAAAAAGTCCAATCATTATTTTCAGTAACAGGAATTCATAAAATTTTAAAATAGAACCCATTTATTTTTCATGAGAATTTTAAATGTTTGACAGTTATACAACTGACAGAAAACAAATATCTGGAATATATAAAGAACATTAAAAACAAAGAGTGATGAAAAACAATGTTTCAATTACAAATGATCTATGGATGTGAACAAAGAGTTTCTAATAGAAGAAATAAAATTTGCTAAGAAACACCTCAAAAGTGTTCATAATTCTTAGCATTTATGAAAATGTAAATTAAAACAGCTTTGAAATTTCATCTCATCCTAGTCTTAGCTAAAATCAGCTACAAAAATTAAATTGGCAATGATGTACATATGTACTATATCTTTGGAAGCATGAAAGACAAAATAGAGAGTGGTCTTTCATTTTCCTCCAAGGAGAGCCAGTGAGGCAAAGAAATGTGTTGCATAGGAGTACTTGTGAAGTCACTAGAGGACATGGACAAAAACTGTTGAAGAGAAACCTGGGTTTCTGTGCAGACCCTAAATTGTTGGAGATGATACTATTTGGTCTTCATTCCCTTAGGCCTGTGAGATAAAAGACAATAGTATGAGAGATGTCAGTAAAATGGTCATATAGCTTAAGAGAAAAGTAAGCAGTAAAGTTGGCTTATCATGGAGGTCTCTTGTTAGAATAGCTTGCAGTGTCTTTCTACTCATCAAATAACCAAGGGAGAGTTTTATACCAAGAATATGTTTCATTTATTTTGCGTAATTTTATTTGTATGTGATTTTCTCCCATCTGAGATGTTTTTTCCCTGCATATGCTATCTTTACAGATCTCAGAACTCTCCTCATCTTCCTTGCCTAATTTTGCTCTTTAAGGAACTAAGACCCAAGCTACTAAATTATTCTCAAGGGAAACTTATTAAGTTTTTGCAAGTAGGATGTTGTAAGGGAAGAACTATCTGCTGCATTCACCATTGCTCTGGTCCTATAAATATCAGTATCAATAAGAGAAAAAACAAAACACCTTTTGAAGTGTTATAAAGTGACTTCTGTCATGTGTAATTTTTTCATTAATTCTTTAAGAATTTCTTGAGATTTCATTTTACACCTGTCAAATGGCAAAGGGTAATAGCATGTCAAAGCTCATGATGAAAAGGATGTGGAATACATTATGTTTAGAAATGTATAAAAAACACATTCATACATTGCTGGTGAGAATGCAAACTTGTACACCCAATATGGAAATCAGTATGTCAGTTCTTCAGAAAAATGGGAATCAATCTACTAAAGACCCAGATATTCACTGTTGGAAATATACTCAAAGGATCCTTCATCCAATGTCACTGACAAATCCTCAACCATGTTCATTGCTGCTCTATTCATAACAGTGAGAAATTTGAAATGGGCTACATGTCCTTCAACAGAACAATGAATAGAAAATACAGCACACTTTACATTGGAATGTTAATCAACTGTTTTAAAAAACGACATGAAAATTGCAGCAAATGGATGAAACTATAGAAAAAAATCATCTTGAATGAGTTAAACCAGACCCATAAAATAAATATGGTATACATTCATGTAAATGTGAATATTATCCATTAAATAAATGATAACCGAGCTACAATCCATAGGCCCAGGGATACCAGTTTGATACAGCAAGAGGCTAAAAGAGTAATGCATGGATATCCCTGGTAAGAGGAAATAGAAGGGATTTTATTGGTAAACTGGAGTAGGGAGGTGGGGAGACAGAGGAGAACATGAGAGATCATGTTGGGTGGGTTTGGGGCAGGATTGAGAGGGAGAGTAATAAAAGAGATGTCTTGATGTGGGAGGGCATTTTGGGTTTAGAAAGAAACCTGGTACCAGGGAAACTCCCAGGAAAACAAAAGGATAATTCCAGCAAAGACTCCTAGCAATAGTTGAGAAAGGCAGCCTGAACTGGCTATCTCCTGTAACCAGATTGGTGACTACTCTAATTGTTATTAGAGAGCCTTCAACTAGTAAGTGATGGAAACAGATGAAGATATCCACAGCCAAGTTGGAGTCGGGATATGCTAGCAACTGCCAAAGGAACAACATTCTAGAGCACCACCAGGAAGCCATGGGCCACATGTGAATACACAGATTAATATGGATGATTAATTTAATATGCAGGAGTTAGTGTTTCCCTTTTGTATGCTATCAATATGTTTTATTACCATTGGTTAATAAAGAAGCTGATTTGGCTAATAGCCAGGCAGAATGTAGCCAGGCAGGAAATCCAAGAAGAGATACGGGGAGAAAGAACACAGAGTCTGACTGACACCAGCAGCTGCTGGAGAAGCAAGAGTAACAAGCTATGAGTCTTGTGGTAAAATATAGAATAATAGCAATAGGTTAATTTTAGTTGTAAGAGCTAGTTAATAATAAGCCTGAACTAATAATCCAAACAGTTTGTAATTAATATTAAGCCTCTGAGTGTTTATTCAGGATCTGGTGGGTAGGAGAGAAACCTCCAGTTACAATAGCCTACCAACATGAGGCTCTCAAATGTCCATAGGGCCCAAGAAACCTTAAAATAAAAGATTCTAAACACACAGAAATGGAGCCACACTGGGTTTCCTAGACCCACAGTCTCACACCAGCAGCAGGGGACAGATGTATCTCCAAACAGCTGCCTGCAAGATGGAGCTGGCCACAAGCCACTATGAACTAAACAAAGTGGTAGTTTTCCACATTCTCACCCAGGCATCAGTACAGAGAGGCTAATAATGTGCACACCATGTGGTAGATTTAGCTTTTGCTCATATGGAAAAAAAAAGTTTGTGGGCATGCTGCATGCCACTTATTGACAGCATTGGGAGGGGAAGGTTAAGTGTGATGATCGTTGCTACCTCTGAAATATTCAGAAGCAGAGCAGGGTGAAACCAACAGCCAAAGTGGCACTCTAGCCACACCCACTTAACTGTTTAAAACAGTGATGAAGAGGAGGTTACAGATACACAATAAAGACAGATTCAGACAAAAATAAACCTATACTTAGAGCTTAAATCTTCCATATAACCTCTTCACTTACTTTATTACTGTCTTTTCTAGTTAGTGTTTAAATTGCTGCTATGAAGCAGTATGATCAAAAACAACTTGGGGAGGAAAAAGATTATTTAGCTTGTACTTCCATGTCAGTATCATTATTGAAGGAATTCAGGACAGGCACTCAAACAGAGCCGAAACCTGGAGGCAGATGCTGATTCAGAGGCCATGAAGAAATTCTGCTTACTGGCTAAATTCTCATGGCTTTCTCAGCCTGCTTTCTTATAGAACCCAGGAACACTTCCTCAAGGGTGGTCCCACTCAAAATGGGTTGGGCCCTCCATATTAATGTGACTCATAAACATACCCACAGATTAAGGCTATAGTAGCTGTATTAATGGAAATGTGACTTTAGCATTCCTCTACCTTGCTAGAAATAAATTAATTAAAGAATGTGACTTTTCTCTGGTTACCACTTTTGTGGTGGTCAGTTTGACATCAATATAACACAAGCTAGCACCATCTGGGAAGAGAGATTATCTATTGAGGAAAATGCCCCAAGAAGATTTGCCTATAGGCAAGCCCATCAGGGTTCAAGAGAAAAACCAAAGTTTGGCAATATCTTTAAATCTAGGGTCTGCCTCATGCATTGTCCAGTTTTTCATCCTCTAACACTCTAAAATTCTTTGTAATGTGTTTTGTTCCACACTTTAGAGCAGATAAGTGTACTGGACAAAGTTTCTCCTGGTCTGATTTTCCTTGAAATGTATTTTTATAATAACTTATGTCATTTGTTTAAAAGGAAACACATTGCTGGTCTTGCATTGTGAAGAAATGGTGAACCTGAAAGAACATAAAAGACTGTTTTAGTATATTTCCATATCATTATGTACTTTTATTTTCATTGAGTTCAATTGAAAACAAAGATTTCTAGCATGAATTATTTATAATTGTTTCCCTTTTACTTGTATTTCAATAGATAATGTGGGATTCCCCTCTGTATGCTGGGAATGTTTATTATCATTGTTTAATAAAGAAGCTGCTTTGGCCTGTGGAAGGGCAGAATAGAGCTAGACAGGAAAGTTAAACTGAATGTTGGGAGAAAGAAGGTGGAGTCAGAGATATGCCATGTAGCCACCAAAGAAAAAAGACTTGAGCCACCAGCCAGAACCTTATCAGTGAACCATGAGCCTTGTGGTAAAATATAAAATAATAGAAATGGGTTAAAGTTGTAAGAGTTAGTTACTGAGAAGCCTAAGCTAATATACCAAGCAGTGTTGTAAATAATACAATTTCTGTGTGATTATTTCAGGTCAGGGCAGCCTCAGCCAACATGTAGAATTCTCAGAACTCATAAAAAACTGTATTCAGTGAAGTGTTCTGAAAGTGAGCAGCACTAGAATCCAAAAGTTAACAATTAACTT
Source organism: Ondatra zibethicus (assembly GCA_004026605.1). NCBI lineage: Eukaryota > Metazoa > Chordata > Mammalia > Rodentia > Cricetidae > Ondatra > Ondatra zibethicus. Next base: position 7,680 of record PVIU01022959.1, on the reverse strand, counting down.
GATTTGGTTTTTCCTTTTTTATTGTTTTATTGAGCTACACATTTTTCTCCACTCCCATCCCTTCTTCCCCTTCCCCTTCTACTCTCTCCCATGACCATCACACTCCCAATTTACTCAGAAGATCTTTTCTTTTTCTTTTGTTATGTAGATTCATGTATGTCTCTCTCAGGGTCTTCTTGGTTGTCTAGTTTCTCTAAAATTGTGGCCTGTAGTCTGGTTTTAGTCTGCTTTATGTCTAAAAGCCACTTATGAGTGAATTCATATGATATTTATCTTTCTGGGTCTGGGTTACCTCACTCATTATACTTTTTCTATATCCATCAATTTGCCTGCAAATTTCACGATGTCATTATATTTTACTTTGGTATAGTACTTCATTGTGTAAATGTAACACATTTTGTTTATACATTCTTCAGTTGAGGGACATCTAGGTTGTTTCCAGGTTCTGGCTATTGCAAATAACATTGTTGTGAACATAGTTGAGCACATGTCCTTGTGGTATGATTGGGCATCTTTTGGGTATATACCTATCAACAGTATTGCTGGGTCTTGAGGTAGATTGTTTCCTAATTTTCTGAGAAATCACCATACTTACTGATTTCCAAAGTGGCTATACCTTTTTTGCACTCCCACAAGCAATGGAAGAGCATTCCTTTTGCCCTACATCCTCTCCAGCATAAGTTGACATCAGTGTTTTTGATCTTGGCCATTCTGGCAGGTGTAAGATGGAATCTCAGAGTTGTTTTGAATTGCATTTCTCTGATGGCAATGGATGCTGAGCATTTCCTTAAGTGTCTTTCAGCTCTTTGAGATTCATCTGTTGAGAGTTCTCTGTTTAGGTTTGTACCCCCATTTTAAAAATTGGATTATTTGTTCTTTTGTTGACCAATTTCTTGAGTTTTTTGTGTATTTTGGAGATCAGCCCTCCGTCTGATGCGGGGTTGGTAAAGATCTTTTCCCATTCTGTATGCTGCCATTTTGAATTAACTTGATTTGTTTTGGAGATCCCAGAGAAGACTAGTCACATCCAAAGAGACAAACACACCTTCTTACAAGACTCTTTAACATGAGACATTGATTCTCACTAAACCCTGACTACTAGTGAGCCCTCAGGAATCAGGATAAAATATGAACCTCTCTAAACACATTGTCTCATTGGATATACTTACAAGGAACTCATCAATGTCTTTGGTAATAATCAACTGGAAAATTTCAGAAAAGTTCTTGGCTCCCAAAGCTAGCTCTGTCATCATGTCTGTGGGTGAGATAAAAATTGCTTTTCTGAAGGGAGTTGAGGTCACAGATCTATAAACCTTTAACTTAGGGCTGAAATGTTTCTCACATCTATGATGTTGGCTGTTATGTCAGTAGTGGTACACTGAGCTGAAAGTTCTGCAGAGGGAAAATTCAAGTGGGCATATTGTTTTTCATCCTCAATGGCAAAAAAAGCAAGGAAGAGATGTATGGTAAGTGCATACCTCTTAAAATTTATTCTTAATAGAAACAGAACAAGAGACAAGGAGACTTTCTGGATGTAGGTCATGTTACTAAGTAAAAGATAATATCCTTGAACTTATATTAATTCTTAATGAATCAAAAGTAAATCAAAATCTTCTCTCAGGTTGCCTATTATATACTGTGACACCTAATAAAATCTGATTTCAAAAGTAGTCCAGGATTATGTTCATTACATCATTTAGGTTTCTATTCATTGTATACATGAATCACAGATTGATTTTGAATTATGACATCAGAAATCTTGTAAAATGAGTCTGTGTTTATAAATATACCTTAAAATATGAACTAAGATAATCATTTAATCCTAAGAAGGAGCCAGGATCTAGCACCACCTGGGGGAAATGTTTCTAGGCAGCTTTACATCTGTTACTGGGCAGGATCTTTGTCTTTTCTAACAGCCACTGTTTTCCATCTTGAACTTGGGGAAACTGTGAAAATAAAGGTGGCAATATCAGTGTGAGTCTTACAAAATTCTGGTCTAGCACACATACAGTTTCTGTTATTACCCATTATTTTATGATATTTTGAGGTCACTGCAATGTCAGGACAAGTTTTTCCCTGTTCATTGCTGAAGGTTCCAGCATTTGGGGTCTTATACATGTCAGGCAATATATTAAATTTGGTTAATTCCCATAGCTCACAATAATTTTGCCACTTGGTCTTTTATTTATCCATTTCATTAGATTTTGTATTTGAAAAATTTCATGTATATTTTTGTTTAGAAGTTGTTCATAAGTCTTGATTCATTACTAATAGATTTACTTATTAAAGACATTAGTAATAAATAAAGGTTTTAAACGGAAATTAGTTATAATTTAATATCTTGCTGTGTACATAATTCCCTGTATTTGTGTCAAGGAGTTCTCATTTGTTCAGATGAGCACAATCTTATGTGAGAGTGTGGAGTCAGAGTAAAACTTCAGTTGTAGTTCCTTAGATACTACTTTTTTATCTTGTTATTTTCGAGTCAGAGCATCTCACTAATCTGAAGTTCTCATGGAATATTATTCTTTCCTGTCCATGTGCGCCAGAGATCTAACTAACTCTGCCCTTATCTACTGTTTGAACGTTAACTATCGGGTCCCACCTCCAGAATTTTATGTGAATTTTGGAGTTTCAACTCAGGTGTTTATTCTGTTAAGTAATAACTGTAACAACTTAACTATGTCCATTGACCACTCTTGATCAAATGGTGAAGATGAAATCCTGATGTGTCCTTTCTTCTTTGCATCATCCCTTCTTTTTCTTTAGTAACTTGGGTTTGTGGCCCTTACCTATGATTCTCAAAGAGGGTGAATTTCACTGCTGCACATTTTCTTCAAGGTGTCCTCAAGATATTGGCATTGCTTGTATTAAAAAGAATATGTTATTGAAGTTGTGTATTTGTTTATATCTTCACAGATTATAAATGAAAGTTACATAACTATGTTACAAATAGATCAAGAAACTGAACATTACCTCAATCCCAGGAATTCCTGGTATGAAGCAGGAAGATTATTGTACACTCTAGACCAACCTCCATTTCTGAGGAAGACTCTGTATGAACATACACAAACCCAATAAAAAGAATTCATCACTAGTTTCCACTTGCTTTAAGATATCACATCAATACTAGGTTTTTCTTTGGTTGTTTATAGAAGTGGAAATTATTAGAGGTATGTTTGTAACATTGCTTTGTTTTGAAAGACCAGAAAACTGCTTCCATGTATTGATCTTTGCATAATTTGAAACTTAGAGCAAGATTTGTCACATTTTTCAAGTAGATCTCTATGCATTTGAGTGATGTGAATGCACTCCTGATTTCATTTACATTGCTGCATTTTTAGGACAGCATTGCATAAACATTAATCACTGCACTGCTAAAGTACAGGTTTGTATTTCTTTGCTTTTAAGTCATTCATTGTACTTAAGTTCTGAGAATTATCTATGTATGTTCATCTAGTCTGTAAAAGTTAGGTTTTCTACATGAAGATGTACATTGATTTTTGATACTCACAACCTCTCATTTGGAAAATTGTGTGACATTTCATGAACACATTAGTCAGGATCCTTGTTTCATCTAATGTTTGTCAAGAGCTGATGTTTCTATGACTTGTGCTTTGCATATCTACTGCTGAGTGATGCAGCAGATTAGATGAGATAGGAACATTGGACATTCTTCCCATATAAATTATATAGAGCATTGCCTTATTCTAACTAATTTGTGTTGGAATCATTTACCTGTTTTATCTCCATTGTGTTAGATAACAATTATTTATGTAGAATGTGTCAACTCTCTTTTCTCTCCTCTTAACTCTAACCCACTAATCTTATATGTGTATGTGTAGTGGGTGGAATTTAAGGAGTTAAGTCTTAACATTGTCTAATTCATCATTTTCACCTAATGGTTAGTGCTTAATAAACATAATTATCCAAGAATACAAAACTTGTTTTTCCACTTGTAATATTTTCAATTTCAATGTTAATATTGATATAAGAGAGGCATTAAAAATGGATTCATTTCTTCGAGAAGATGATGAGAGATGATTTTTTCTCTAATATGTGAAGACTTGTAGCAAAGAACATTCTTTAATTTTGAATTCACTGGTCACTGCTTCTATCAGGATAACTGATAGTGGGAATTTTCTCCATAAATACATGCATTTGAAGACTTCAGCAGTTCTTACTGATTGTTACTGTTGGTGGTAAAATAACTGTGAGAGGTGGTGTGGACAAGATCTATTTGTTCTGCCCACCTTGGGTTTTCAGTACGCAGCTAATGTGATTCTTGTGAATTTGTGATATCAGGCACAGAGGATCATCTTAATTTTAAAAATCCAACTTTTTTTTCTCTTAGAAGTGACTGCTGACTTATTTTGAAGTACATTTTGCAGAGTAACAAGATGGATTATGGGAATTTGGGAATAGGAATAATATTATTGATAGAGAATACAATTGGAATACTGGGAAATGCCTCCCTTCTTTCTTACTACCTAGTTATTTTTTACAAGAAACACAAAATAAAGCCCTTGAATTTAATTCTCATGCATCTGATAATAGTTAATTTCTTGATCATTCTCTCTAAAGGATTGAGCAACACAATGACAACTTTTGGGTTAAAACATTTCTTCAATGACTGGAGCTATCAACTTTTTTTGTATGCACTAAAAGTTTTCAGAAGCATGTCCATTGCCACCATCTGTCTCTTGAGTGTCTTCCAGGCCATCATCATCAGCCCTAGACACTCCTGTTGGAGCAATTTTAGAGTCAAATCTCTCAAGGACATTGGTCTGTACATTTCTCTCTGCTGGGTCTTGTACATCATGGTAAATGTTCTTTTCCCTTTGTACATGTCCATAAAATTGAGAAGGAAAAACATAACAAAAGGGACAGATTTTGAACCCTATACTGTTGCAGGTCATGACAAAGTCACAGTCTCTTTATATATAGCTTTCTTTGTGTTTCCCGAACTTCTATTTTCTGTCCTCATCACCTGGTCCAGTAGCTCAATGGTTATCCTTTTGTACAGGCACAGACAGCGAGTTCAACACATCCGCAGCACTTATGCTTTCCAAGGTAGTGCTCCTGAGTCCAGAGCCACCCAGAACATCCTTGTCCTAGCATTCACCTTTGTGGCTTTTTATACTCTCTCTACCATCTCACATGGTTGCAGTGCTATACTGTCTGGTCAAAATTGGTGGCTAATGAGGATCACAATCATTATAACTTTGTGTTTTCCTACTTTGAGCCCCTTTATACTTATGAGTCAATATTCCTCTCTCTCAGGACTCTTCTTTCTTTGGATAAAGAATCCTCTAATGTTATTTTAACTATTTAAATGCATGCTCTTTCAGAATCCAATTTTTAAATAAGGAATCAATAAAAATTCTCCAGAGAAGACATTTGTTTGTATAAGGTAAACTTTAAGAATTATTCTTGTTTTTTTTTTTACTGGTAGAACTTTCATCCATTACTTGCAAAACTCTTAGCATCCAGGCCTTTCACCCTATGTTTGGCACATTTCACAGTCTTTCTTTGGTCTAGGCTTTCCTTGAGGATTATATGATAAATATGTTTTCAACAAATTATTCCCAGTTTCGACATTAGGAGGAGAGATTTATAACATTCTGGATTATCTGAAAATATATTATATGTTTTCTGGAACCTAAACTTCACAGGCACGAAACTTTGCAACCATAGTTACTATTTACCATAGTTACTATTTAAGCCAAAACCTTCACCACAGAAACCTTCACCTAGCTCAGATCACATTTGAGCTCTTCTTATGGATAAGCTCCTGTTTGCCTTACCTGCACCTGTTACAGAGATATGAGACTCAGTCTGCCATGAGCCAGATGGTAGCTTTATTCTACCACTTAAGAACATCGGAGTCATACCTCTCATGGGACTAGGTAAAAATATATGATTGAGAAAGAATAAGGGTAGCTTTATAAGACTGTCATCTGTGTTTTATAATAACAATGCAAGCATGCCTAGTGCTCTTGTATTAATGTAGCAATCTATTCAGCACTCTTTAGGTTAATGAGTAATGTTTTTTTCCTATGTTCCTCCATCCTCAATGATGTGACATTCCACTCAGTTAAAGGTGCTGCCTCCTTTGGGTCTTCATTATGGATAAAAAATTCTTAGCTGGTTGCAAAAAAGTCAGACAACAATGTCAGTGATGACACCAATAATTGACTGAAGGTGGGTGAAGATAAGAAGAGAACGACCATAAACAGCAGGGTCTTAAAACAATGGAAGAAGACATTGCAAAGAGTTGAGATTATCATGAGTTACTGTGAAATTTCCAGAGTTCTGAAAGGAGTTAAAAGCCACAATCTAACGAGCAAGGATCCAGCCATTATCCACCTCTCCTGATTACATCCTACTTTTCTGATGTTTTTGTTACATTCTAAATCATTATCACCCAAACATTTAAGATTTTTTTCTGGAGAATTTTTATTCTGTGTCAGTTTAAGAAATGCTCCCAGGGGGCGATGATAGTCATTCAAGGGAAGATAAATGAACAGCAAGAGAGTGAAGAAGGGTAGCACAGAGGACTTTTGTGTGTTAAAAGGTCCCAGAAATATTGCAAATGTTATGCATATAGGTAAACGTTTATATGGCTTTCACAGAACACTAAAAACACCTGAAAAGTGAGTGCTTTTTCTTTTGCCGTTATTTGGCATAGAAAAAGGAACATCTGTAGTAAGATGTAGGATGCTTTGGGTATATAACCAAGAGTGAGAAAACTTGGTCTTATGGTAGATAGATCAATTTTCAGTTGTTTCTGGAATCTCCACATTGATTGATACTGGCAGAACGAGTTTTTTTGGACACTAGCAATGAACAGATGTCTCACTTTCCACACATCATCACTCCATCAGTTTAGAATGAACCATATATAAAGAAGATGTATTGCCAGGCTGCTTTTGATCCTTAATTGTCATCCCAATCTCAGACTGCTCCATCTTAAGTCATCATGGCTGCATGTACTGGGAATGACACAGGGGAAACTTAAATACTTTCAGCACTCCAGGCTATAAAAATGAATGAAAATGTATCTCTTAAAGAGGACCCTATCATCACTGAAGACTCTCAAAACCTTCAGTGAACTTGGTAAATGTGCAGCCAATTGCTTAGTTGGAAAATTGAAAATCAATGAACCAGACTGACTGCCATTTTCCTAATTCAACTTTGTGGCTAACCCTTGAAAGCACCTTCTGAAGCTGGTACCAGCATCACTCTCCCAGTAATTCATTACTCTTACATGAGTACATTAGATCTCAGATGCAGCTATTTGCTACCAAGAGGTACAATATCTTCCCTGTGAGTTTTTCTGACTTTGAAGGAGGAGATGGCAAACTCTGCTAACGGACTTTCACTAAAAGTATTCAATATTATATATAAAGCATGGGCTCCAGATAGGAATGTAGAATATAGCATCTACACTGCTGCACAGGCCTAAGAACACCTAGAACTATGGATTCCTTCAGATGTACTGAGAAATATTAGAAGAGATCTACAAACCCATAGATACTGTTTTTAGATTAGCCATTTAAAAGTACTTCACTATATGGCCCACTTTAATGTAAGCACCCATTTTTAAAATGAACCAAGATGTTAAAGACTGAAGTAATTTGAATGTCTTATTTCATTCCAGAATAGCTTCTGGATTGT
>PVIU01022958.1:0-28371 GCA_004026605.1 Ondatra zibethicus | reverse complement strand
GACGGAGATGGACACTTCATACTCATAACAGGAAAGATTCATCAAGATGAAGTCTCAATCCTGAATATCTATGCCCCTAATATAAAAGCACCCACATATGTAAGAAAAACATTACTAGAACTCAAAGCTCTGTAGAGACCAATACTTGGTGAACATAAGAGGTGAGACAATAGTGGCCCTGGGACCCCGGAACCCCAATTCCCTAAAACCCCCACGTGGGAGAAAGGCCAAGGGCCCTCCTTCCCAAGGTGCCTTCGACATTCCTAGCAGCCAGCAGGGAGCTGTGCTGCTAGTCAGCCATCTACCCTGCCCCCAACATGCCATTCCCTGTGAGCTCTGTGGAGACCAATACTTGCTGGACATAAGAGAAATAAGAGTTGAAGTAAGAGATGGAGAGGTGCCAATGCAAGAACTCCTCCATCATCCTAAAAAGCAACATGGCACCACCAGAACCCAGTGGACACACAACAGGAAGACTTGATCATCCTAACCCAGAAGATATAGGAGAAAATGACTTTAAATGTTACTTAATGAAAATGATAGAGTCCTTTAAAGATGAAGTGAAAAAATCCTTAAAGAAATGGAGGAGAAGACAAACAAAAGGCTGAAAGAAATGAATAAATCCCTCAAAGAAACCCAAGAGAAACAAGAAAAAGCAAACAAACAGGTGAAGGAAACATTTCAAGACTTGAAGATTGAAATAGAGGCAATAAAGAAAATACAAACCAGGGGACTCTGGAATTGGAAAATCTGGGTAAATGAACAGGAACTACAGAGACAAGTATAACCAACAGAATACAAGAGACAAGAAAGAATCTTAGGCACTGAAGATTCTATTGAGGAAATAGACTCTTTGGTCAAAGAAAACACTAAATCCAACAATTCTTAACACAAAACATTCAAGAAATCTGGGACACCATGAAAAGACCAAACCTAAGAATAATAGGGTAGAAGAAGAAGAATAATTACAGCTCAAAGGCACCGAAAATATATTCAACAAAATTATAGAAGAAAACTTTCCCAGCCTAAATAAGGATATATCTATGAAGGTACAAGAAGCTTACAGAACACCAAATAGTCTGGATCAGAAAAAAAACATTCCCTTGCCATATAATAATCAAAACAAAAAATATACAGAACAAAGAAAGAATATTAAAAGCTGCAAAAGAAAAAGGTCAAGTAACATATAAAGGAAAACCTATCAGAATTATACCCAGCTTCTCAAAGGAAATCATGAAAGCCAGAAGGTCCTGGATAGATGTGTTGCAGACACTAAGAGACCATGGATGCAAGCCCAGACTACTGTACCCAGCAAATCTTTCATTCACCATTAATGGAGAAAACAAGATATTCCATGACAAAAACAGATATAAACAATACGTATCCACAAACCCAGCCTTACAGAAAGGAGTGGAGGGAAAGTCACAACCCAAGGAACTAACTACACCCACAATAACAAAGGCATCTGATAATCCCCCACCATCATAAACCAAAGAAGGGAAACACAAACACTACTACTGAAAGATAACCGGAGCTAACAACCGCAGGTCATTAATATTGCTTAATATCAATGGTCTCAGTTCACCTATAAAAGACATAGGTTAAGAGAATGGATACTTAAACAGGATCCAGCATTCTGCTGTTTACAAGAAATATACCTCAACCTCAACGACAGACACTACCTCAGAGTAAAGGGTTGGTAAAAGTCTTTCTAATCAAATGGACCTAAGAAACAAGTGGGTGTGGCTATGCCAATATCTAACAAAATTGATTTCAAACTAAAATCAATCAGGAGATGGAGAAGGACATTATATACTCATAACAGGAACAATTCACCAAGATGAAGTCTCAATCCTGAATATATATGCCCCTAAAGAGCACCCACATATGTAAAAGAAACATTACTGAAACTTGAATACCACATCAAACCCCACACACTAATAATAGGAGATTTCAACACTCCTCTCTCACCAATGGACAGGTCAAACAGACAGAAGCTTAACAGAGAAATAAGAGAACCAGCAGATGGAATGAATCAAATGGACTTAACAGACATCTATAGAACATTCCATCCAAACAGGAAAGAATATACCTTCTTCTCAGCACCTCATGGAACCTTTTCTAAAATTGATTACATACTCAGTAACAAAGCAAACACCCACAAATAACAAAAAATTGGAGTAATCCACTGTGTCTTATCAGATCACCATGGAGTAAGTTAGACTTCAACAACAATTCTACTCCCAGAAAGCCTACAATCTCATGGAAACTGAAAGTCAACTACTGAACCACTCCTGGTTGAAGGAAGAAATAAAGAAAGAAGTTAAAGTCTTCCATGAATTGAGTGAAAATGAAGGCACAACATATCTAAACCTGTGGGACACTATGAAGGCAGTGCTAAGAGGAAAGTTCATAGCACTAAGTACCCACATAAGGAAAATGGAGAAAGCTCACATCAATGACCTAAGAGCATGCCAGAAAGCTCTAGAAAAAATGAAGCAGACTTATCCAAAAGGAGAAGAAAACAGAAAATAATCAAGTTCAGGGCTGAAATAAAAAAATAGAAACACAGAAAACCATACAAAGAATCAATGAATCAAAGAGCTGGTTCTTTGAGAAAATCAACAAGATTGACAAACCCTTATCCAAAGTAATCAAAAAGCAGAGAGAGAACATCCAAACTAACATCAGAAATGAAAAGGGGACATAACAATGGACACAGAGGAAATTCAGTGAATCATTAGGTCCTACTACAAAAATCTGTACTCCACAAAACTGGAAAATGTAAAATAAATGGACAATTTTTTAGATAGATACCACCTACCAAAATTAAATCAAGACCAGTGAGCGATTTAAATAGACCAATAAACCACGAGGAGATAGAAGCTGCCATCAAAAACTTACCAACCAAAAAATGCTCAGGGCTGGATGGTTTTAGTGCTGAATTCTACCAGAACTTTCAAGAAGAGCTAATACCTATACTATACTATATAAATCCACAAACCTATGAACATCTCATATTTGACAAAGAAGCTAAAATTATACACTGGAAGAATGAAAGCATCTTTAACAAATGGTGCTGGCATAACTGGATGTCAACATGTAGGAGAATGAAAATAGACCCTTATCTATCACCATGCACAAAACTCAAGTCGAAATGGATTAAAGACCTCAATATAAATCTGACCACACTGAACCTGATAGAAGAGAAAGTGGGAAGTAGCCTGCAATACATGGGCACAGAAGACCACTTCCTATGTAAAACTCCAGTGGCACAGACAATAAGAGAAACAATGAATAAATGGGACCTCGTGAAACTGAGAAGCTTCTGTAAAGCAAAAGGCACAGTCATTAAGACAAAAAGGCATCCTACTGAATGGGAGAAGATCTTCACTAACCCCACATTAGTCAAAGGTCTGATCTCCAAAATATACAAAGAACTGAAGAAACTAGACATTAAAATTCTAAATAACCCAATTTAAAAATGGGGTAATGATCTGAACAGAGAATTCTCAACAGAAGAAGTTAGAATGGCAACGTCTTTGGAAATCAGTGTGGTGGTGTCTCAGGAAATTGGGAATCAACCTACCTCAGGATCCAGAAATACCACTCTTGGGAATATACCCAAGAGAAGTCCAATCATACTGCAAAAGCATTTGTGCAACTATGTTCATAGCAGCATTATTTGTAATAGCCAGAATTTGGAAACAACCTAGATACCCCTCAACTGAAGAATGGATAAAGAAAATGTGGCACATCTACACATTAGAGTACTACTCAGCAGTAAAAAATAATGACTCTTGAATTTTGCATGCAAATGGACGGAGTTGGAAAACATCCTGAGTGAGGTAACCCAGACCCCAAAAATGAATATAGTATGTATTCACTCAAAAGTGGGTACTAGTCATGAACAAAGGGCAACAAACCTATAGTTCAGGATCCTAGAGAAACTAAGTAATAAGGTGAATCTAAAGAAAAACATAGATAAATCCATCTGGAAATTGAAATCAGACCAAAATTTGGGAGCAGAGGGCTGGAAAGTAGAGGGGGAAGAAGGGGAGTTGAGGAGAACTTGAGGGAATTGGACAGTCGAGATGGAGGAAGGACAGATATGAGAGCAAGGAAAGAGATATCTTGATTGAGGGAGCCATTATTGAGTTAGCAAGAACCTGGCTCTAGAAAAATTCCCAAGAACCCACAGAGATGAACCCAGATGAGACCCTAAGCAGTAGAGGAGACGGTGTCTGAACTGACCTTACCCTGTAGTCAGACTGATGATTATCTTAAATATCACCCACCATAGAACCTTCATCCAAAAACAGATGGGAACAGAGGCAATGATTCACATTGGAGCACTGGACTGAGCTCCCAAGATCCAGTTGAGGAGTGTAAGGAGTGAGAGTATGAGCAATGAATTCAAGACCATGAGGGGGTCATCCACTGACACAGTTTGCTTAAACTAATGGTAACTCAACAACTCCAACTGAACTGGGAGTGAATGAGCATGTGAACAACCAAGCCCCTCTGAAGGGTGTTGAGGGCTGGGGCAGACTGAGGGGTCACTAATAGTGACACTGGAATGTGTCTCTACTGCGTATACCGGCTCCATGGGATCCTAGTCTCTTTGAATGTAAACCTTGCTCAACCTAGATGTAGTAGGGGGGGCCTAGTACTTTCCACAGGGCGGGATGCATGGAACGCCCCTAGAGTTGGAGGGGTCGGGAGAGGGTCTGTGGAGGGAGAGGGAGGGACTGGGAGGATGGGAGGAGGGGAGGGAGTGGGAATTTGGATTGGTATTTTTTTTAAGTTAAAAAAAAAGAAAAAGAAATACTAGTGAGGAGGTTGGGAAATAATCTGACTGTGAATAGGTCCTGTCTCTATATGAGTGTGGAAAATTTTTAAAAAACTTAAAATAAATGTAACCGTATTCATTGTTGCTCTATTCACAAGAGCTAGAAAATGGAAGCCACCTAAATGTACGCCATCTATTAAGAAGGAAAAAAATCATAGAAATTTTTGATGGAACTAGAAATTATTATTTCTGTTGAAGCGACACTTACTCATAAATACAAGAAAATCATGTTTTTTCTGATTTGTGGTTTCTAACTTCAAAAAAGTTATATGTGAGTTTCTATAACTGCAAAAATCAAGAAAAGAAAACTGTACCATTAGTGTAATAGAGAGCTCAGATTCTAGAGAGCAGAATAACAGTATTTAAGTTCTGTGAGGGAATTAATGGGGGGAAATGGAAGAGTTTATTGGTTTTCTCAAGCTATTATATAAAATAATTGTTTTTATTATGAGAGTTTTACAAAATTTGTTTTTTAATTGTTCTTGCATGCTGCATATTCTTCTTTGGCTGAGATCTCTGTCGACCTGTGCATCCTGCTAGATTCTCTGAGTTCATATGAACATGAATCCTGTTTTGTCAAAAAGAACTGTTTCCTTAGTGCCTGTCATCTTCATAAATTCTAACAATATTCTGTCTCCTTTTCCACATATTATGCTTAACACTAGGAAACGAATTTGGTGGTGACTTCCTATTAAGGACCGAGTGTTCCAAGGTCTCTCTAACACTAAACATTTTCCAGTTGTGATTCTCTACATATATTTCCATCTACTTCAGGAGTAAACTTCTCTGCTGATTCCTGAGCAAGATAGATCCATGAGTGTAGTAGAATATCATTAAAAATCATTGTACTGCTCTGTGTTTTAGCAGAATAATAGTATTTGGTTTTCCACAGTTCCATGGATTACCTAGTTTCAATTTTTAGCCACCCAAGCACTGTTTATCTTAGTCTTTGATCAAACACCAAAGTTACACAAACAGTACAAAACAGTGATGGAAAACGATGTTTACCTCTTTGGGGCTACCTTTTAAAAATACCTGAACTACAATTTTTTCTCACTCCTTTTTTATAGTTACTAAGTCTACTTCATTTGAATAACTTCATGTGTATGGGGTATCTAGTTGGATTAGAGGAGTTGATAATTGTATAATATACTACACATTTACAAAAATGGCCACTTATATATTGGGGTATTTTTCAATCTTGTCCAAAGAATCCATAATTAACATATCACTATAAAGACACTATGAAATATGGTATCAATATATAAGTATAAAATAAGGACAGCAAAAACAAAAACAGAAAAATTTTAATATAATGAAGTATAACTACATTATAAGGCATAAAAAGAAGGCTATAAAATTCATAAATAGTAGGAAACATCAAATCATAACTGAAAAGAAGTTTTATATATAGAATAAATAATCAAAAAGTATTCTATAACCAAACCAAAATTCAAATGTCACAATTAAATCAGGAAAATTGTTTGATTAAACTTTTGTCTAATTATGTCATAATGGGTTCAAACAGCATCTGAAATAAAAAACACCTGTCATGATTTGTAAAGAAGTAAATCTTTTGGAGTGTGATATGGAAAAGAACCCTGTCAAGAAACAATGGGACAATGGATTTCTCCATAGATGAATTTATAGCTTAATGAAATGTTAGAAGAAAATGAAATCCTCAAGAGATGATTTACATATTTTACAGAATATATTTCTATTGTGCAATTAACAATAGGTAGGAAAAAACAATAGGTAGATATGATTTGGATAAAAAGGTTTCTGGGTTTATGCCTCTAAATGATATGATTGGTCATTGCATACTTTACATTCATTGTCCATTTGCTGTTTCTTTCCTGTATTTTCCTTGAAGATGACAAGTGCTGAGAAGACTATAACCCCCAGTAAATTCTCTAAACAATATTTTATTGCACCACAGGTACAGAAACAGTGATTCCCAGGGACCACAAACTGGACCCTTTGAGACAGTAAATGCAAAAGATTTGTCCTGCAATTTGTTTTTCTCTGAACAACAGAAATCTTATGGACAAAGCGCATTTCTTTTATCAGAGAAATGTATAAAATTATCTCACAGCTGTTAGATTAGATATTATCTAACTTTAACTTCACAAGTAGCAAATGTAAACAGATATATACAGAAATACTTTAGTGCTTCCAATGAATTTTAAAAATCTGAAAATGATAAGGAAAGTATAAGGATAATTTTCAAAGCCAAGAAAATACAGTGAGGACGTTAAGAAGGAATTTTTCTATAGGATATTATCTAAAAGAAATTGAATTAAAGATCTGAGAATGTTACCTGCTCATAAACATTCAGAGAAACACTCTTCACAATTATTTAAGGTTGAATAAACTGAAAATTTAAATATAAATGATTCAATATAGGCTGTACATATGTGATAAAATATTATAAAGATTTATACTATGACAAGTTAAATCTACATGATTATAATATAGTAAATCAAACAATCTAGTAACAAAATAACAATATGTTTCCAATTGTTTGATCTGTATAAAATAGCAAAATTTGTCACAATGGAAAGTATAATACTTGTAACCCAGCGTTAATGAAGGAGGGTAAAAAGTAGTTTCTGTTTAAACAGTATAATATTTCAATTTTTCAAAATGAAAATATAGTAGAGATATGTTTCATGATACAAATATATGCAGTACTATCAAAATGTATGTTGCAATAGCATGACAAAAAGTTTATATGCTTTGTCTTCCCAAAAGAAGCATTAATGAATAGTCTACACCCTTCTTGACAGCAGAAAGAGTTAAAAATTCAGAGTAGAGAAATATTAAATAAATAATATTGGTCTTTTCCTAAGCGTTTTCTCAATAAATAGGTTCATTAAGGTTTTACTCTTCTAAGGCAAAACTGATTTATAATAAATGTATAAGATCATCACAAGATAAACCAAGTAGTAGCATGCACCAATATTTCTAGCACGCAGAAACTAGACACAGGAGAAATCTGAATTTAAAGATGTATCTGAATATTATCCTAAAGTAATCATAATGCACACTTCCTTCAAATGTGTATTAAGAAAGTTTTTGTAATCCTAGTACTTGGGAGACTGAAGCAGGGGGATTATAATTCAAGGCCATTCCAGATAGCCTAATGATATTATGTCTTATAAAATGAATGTCTTTCTTGGAATTAAAGAGAAGTCTCAGTGGCTTAGACTACTTGCTGCTGTTGCAGAAGATTCTGGTTCTGTTTCCAGTATGCACAACGTGTCTCTGAACTACTTGTAACTACAGTTCAAGATATCTGACACTCTTTTTTAGCATTCGAAGTCACCAGGAAATTTTGTAGTTCACATATATACATATAGACAAATTGTCATCCTACAAAATAAAAATAAATCTAAAATGAAATAAATGGATATCATTTATGACACATTTAGTATTATAATCCACTTCACTTCATATATCATTATTAATTACGTAATAATTTAAAATAGAAATTATCTAGGCCTTTAAATAGAAGAGGATCTTACTATAAAGCATTAACATCCAGTAATAGAATACAAGACATGATTGCTTAGTAGAATTGAGTTTTGGGGCTTAGACTTTACATAAATCAAGGTAGTGTTCATGTATCCTATGAAGCATTTTTGGCTATTGATTCTTTTCTTCTTCTCAAAATTAACAGAAATTGCATGCAATTTCAAAGTTTCATCACAGATTCTAGCTATACCTTGCAATAAGGACAGATTGATGATAACTATCTCTAGATTCCTGTAGTACTATTATTAATAATAACGATGATCCAAATTGGAAGCCTTTTGAATATGAGTAAGTGGTTGTAAAAATGAAATTTCAACCTGATGAACTCACATATAATCACATATATTTATGGGTTGTCCCTAAGGGATAGAACATAAATTAGGAGAATGTATTCATTGATTTTCAGTGTATGAGCTTCTTTTAAATAGCAGCACTTATGAAATGAAATGATTAACCCAATCAAATATTGAAATTTGCTTTTAAAAAAGAAATGACTAAGCATAAATTATCTTAACCTATGGTACTGATTATTAGTCAGTGATGAGCATAATTTCTGTACTTTGTACTTGTTTTTACTGAAAGTAGAACTTAGGAATGACTCTGAAGTCCTTCCAGAATTTTTTGTGTGGGAATATCCGAGAGGAACTATCAGAGATATCACCTGGACTATTTATGCTATAATACCAGCTTTTCAGACAAGATGGGCCCACTGATGCCGTAGTGACAGGGCAGTTATAGAGGTCGCCATGGTTTACTGAAAGAATTCACGTCTAACTCCGTAGGAATTTTATGCTTGGTAAAAGCTATTTATGGCTGCCGAGGTGATAGATATTAGTAGAGAAGCTACTGCTGTTTTAACAAATGATAGTATTGTAAAAATGCCATCTAATTATTATGTTTATACACATAGGTGTGAGCATCTATGGTCAGATAAGCTTTTTTTGCAGTGAGTATTGCTAAAGGTAGAGACTCATAACTGTCCAAAGTCCTGAGAACACGTGACTGTGAACACTCACACATGGGTGAGTCACCTATCTTTTTCCTGTGAGGTTCAAAGAAAATCATTCAAAAGGGATTAGAAATTATGTAATAGGTAGGACATGGGAAAGACAGCTATAATATGCTGTTTTCTGTAGGTCATATAGCCATTTCATGAATAAATTCACTCTGCTGTGGCTACATACACAAGACCTGGGTAATAATTGTCTCTGTGATGAAGTAGAAGTGACTTTGGTGGGAGGCTATGGCCATGAGAAGGTTGTATATGCACAAACCTATGACCACACCCCTGTTCGTACATGGAAAGCACTTTTGGACTCAGTGGGCTTTTAATGAAAAATAAGACATGAAGTTTAGAAGCAGATACATGGGTGGGGAGGTAGGGATAGATTAATCAAAACACATTTCAAAGAATAAGCAGAAGTATAATTTAATAAAGTTTTAAAAGTAGCCTCAAAGAAAAAAATGACAGTGACATAAGAAAGAAGAAACAATCAACAATATTATTGTGAACAATACCTGACTAAAGAAATATGATCTATATTTATTGAGTCTACACTCATTACTGCAAACTATAAAGAAAGGAAATTGTAGCATGCACTGTGTATTCACTATCTGCCTTATTTGATTTTTTCTGAAATATAGTATCATCCAAATTATCAAACTCCATCTATACCTATTGGTCTTCAGTCTTCTATTTTAAATTAGGTATACCATAGTAAATAAGAATAAAACATTACTGGCATAGACTTGAAGAACTTTTTAGTATTAAGGTACAGTGAGATTTATAGAAAAGCTATCTATGAAAAATGACATACATAAAGTAGAAGATTTATAGAGAACATGTCTAATTTTTCTGTTAAGACATGAACAAGCATATATAGGGAAAAGATAGACAGACGAACCAATTGTTCCACATCCAACTTGGAAAACCACTGAATTCCAGGAACAGTAATGAGAAAAATCAGAGGATACTTAAAAAGAAACAAATAATGGAAAAACTTACTCTTTACCGATTCTATAGAAATTGTATCATGCAATGGAGCTTTGGGTCACCTTCCAATATATGTATGCACCAGAACATCAAGATCATGTACAAGTTGGGGAAAAAAATAATCAGTGTTCAACTCTAGAAAAGGGTCTAAATCTTCCCTTTCAACAGGCTATGCTAACAGGTGCCCTAAAATTACCATAGATTCAGTTATCAATGTACCATTTGTTTATTTACTGCCACTTCTGCTGAATAAGGAATTTCATATGTCAGCAAAGTAGCCTCTCTCTCAGGACTCTTGTAGTCCTTAGTCGTGTCATATCCAGAAGAAATTGGTGTACTCTCAGTATCAACATCTTCTGTTGCCTTCTATCCTTGTACTGAACCAAGGTACTTCAACCCTTCCTTTTGTTAGTCAAAAACAATATAAAAAGCTGATGATTCATCAAATCAATACAAAATATATTTTTGAAAAATCCATATCATGAAGTCTTCACTCATACTACCAAACTCTGTCCTGGGGTACATTTTGTAGATTTGCTATCTAGGGAGCTATATTTACTGTGAGTCTAATTTAACTTTGTTTTTTACATGAAAAAGTTGCTAAGATCATTAATTAATGATATTTCCAGAGTTCAAAACACTACAAGATATTCGTCTAATTTAGCTTTTCCTTTGACACATGTAAACTGAGTTTGCTCTCAGGAAACAATCACCTTTGAGCAGAGCTCCTAGTTCCTAAGGGGTTAAAATCACCAATTTAAAAGCTGTAGAGCAGAAAGAAGTTAAATCTTTTTTTCCATATATTTCTTCAATTGTTGAAGACAAGCATCACTTTCTTTCATTAAATGTATATACCTTTTGGATTTACGATACTTTAGAATTGTCCTTAAGGAAACACATAGCCTGTCCCTATAAACTCACATTCTTTTACTGTAAATGATATTATTGTCTTTACTTATGGCATAGGATTGTGTTGCCCTGTCATGGTCAGACACCAAGTGCTGAACCTTTTTCAAATGGTGTTTTTATTTTGAGGAAACGCTTTTCTTATCCTTAAATTTAATTTATCTGTTTTGTAATAGTTTTTGTAGATTATGACTTTAATATCAGTAAAACAAAATCAATGAGACCATGTGTCAGTGCTGTTATTTTTATAGCCATTGTGGTATTTGAAAACTGATATATTTTTTGCTTTAAGGTTCATTTTTATAATGAACTGTGATGTATAATATCTTGTGGTGGGCTCATTTACTATATGTATTCTCTGTCAAAGGCATACAGAAATAAATTATATTTTTTGTATTATTTTCTTAATTGTTGTTCTGAAACTTAAGTGACCAAATAAACATAAGGTTGAAGTATTCTTTAAGAATGGATAGTTTGATTTGCTACAGCAAAATGTCTTTCTATTATTTTTCACATCTATTATATACATAATATTTGTCTATCTGATATTAATAAAACATTTTTACTTAAACATCCTTTTATTTGATTTATTTTTCTTTCATAAATTCTTAGGTATAAATGTTTCTTCATCAAGGTTTCCCTATTATAGTCTATTCTTCATTTCACTCTCCAACAAAATGCTTTCTTTTTTCCAACTGCTAATCAACTTACATGTCTTTTTCTCTTAAGACATATTGTTTTTCATTAGTGTTGTCTGAATCAGCATTGGTAGTGGCTACTTTATCCCAGAGATAATCCGGCACCCCTGATTTATCACTGATAAATGTGACTTTCTCTCTCCACCAACCATTAGTTGTCTATGGTTCATCCGTGAGGATGCTTCCTTCTGAATGCCTCTCTTCTTCATAATAGAAATTGATGGGCTCATCTTGTTCTAGTCTTGTGTTCTCCAACACAGCTGCTCTGTGTTCATGCCATGCTATGTACAACAGATAATATAATGTGTCATTTATTTTTATCTTTCTGTTATTATATTTTACCTTCTGCTTTGGAGGATGCAGTTGTATGGATAAAAATGATCCCATGGGTCTCTTTATTTGAGTACATGGTCATTAGGGAATGGTACTCTTTGACAGGGATAAGAAGGAGTAATCTTGTTGAAAGAAGTATGTTATTGGGAGTGGGCTTTGGTGAATCAAATGTCCAGGTCAGGTGCATGTTTCTCTTTCTTCCTGCTGCATGCTAATCTGGATGTAGAAGTCTCAGTTCCCTCTCCAGCACCATATCTACCTGTGTGCCACCATTATTCTCACCATGATGATAATGGACTAAATCTCTGAAATTGTAAGCCAGTCACAATTAAATGTTTTCCTTTATATGAGTTGCCATGGTCATGGTATCTCTTCATATCTACAAAACCATAAATAAGAGTTAAGTTGGACCAGAAACTGGGGTTTTTCTGTGATAGGCCTGACAGTGTTTTTGTTTGGAGGAATATTGAAAACTTTGGGACTTTGGAGAGTCACGATCCTAGTTTTGTTAACATCTATCCTGTTAAGTTTTTCCTGTTTTTATGAAGCCATTTAAGTTCATCTGAACTATCCACCAAATTTCTCCTGCCATTGCAATGTGTTATCAAAATCTACTTTGTAGATGATTGACTAGTAAGTTTTGCTTATTGACCCAGAGTATAAACTCAATAAGTTTGTCTTTCAGTTTCCATTACTCACTAAGAAGGCTTCTAATAATAATAACTCATTGGAATACATACAGCTTTTTCTTGGTTCTTAAAAAGTAACATTGCTCCATCAATGACTGAGTAGATTTTCACAACTAACCTTTTAGGAAATAGCATGCCAGTATACTGTTGCTCTTACTCACGGTTCAATAATTTCTCATAATAGACAATTCACATTTTGCAGAATAACTTCGGTTGATTTTCAAAGCAAATAAATGCTTGACTTGGAAACCTCTAGTTTTCAATTCTTCATTTTTTAGTTGAAAAATATTGAGATCTGCAAATTCCCATATTCTGATATAGCTTTAAATCAGAGTATTTTTCTCATTCCTAAAATGATAGCATTTTCAAAAATATTTATTACATTAAGATGCTAACAATATTTATCCCAGAACTGTGATAATTCTTTTAATATTTGAAATAAAACATATTTATTATATATTTTATAATATATATATGCTGTTGTAGGTAGTTATGCCATTTACATTATGGTCTTAAACATTTTTTTCAGCACAGTAAGACTTGGCATATAGCATCATTACAGTTGAATATGTTGTCACTGAAATGTTAAAGATAGCACTTGCACTTAGATTTCTAGCAGAGTTGATCCTCATCATTAACAAGAGTCTAGTATACACTTCTAGATGACAAACTAACTAGAGGAAATACAAAAGAAATGTATAAATATTTGTTCTAGTGAAGTCCAAAATCACTTTCATGTGTCATTGTTAAAGAGAAATTAAGCCTAGTAAAAAGTGACACTCTTTTTACAAAAATGTAGAATATGATTATAATGATGCCTATTGTGAAAAAACACTATTATATGAATACTTACTAGTACAATTTGTCAAATGTATTATACATATATACATTTATTTAGATTCTTGCACCATTACTAAGAAAATATACATAGCAATATTTTTTAGATCATCTCCTCATTTCTTCAGATATTTTACTTCTCAGCATTACCTCAATGATTGATAAAGTTGAAAAATTTACATCAAAAATATAGTAAATATGTACAATCTCCCAAGATTTAAACATATTTTACCAGAATTTAAATAATTACAAACATCTTTATTATTATATCCTATCTACAGAATTAAATGGACAAGAGCTAAAAATATAACTAAAATAGAGATAGTGTAAAAATATAAAAAGATTGATTCATTGGTCAGTTGCTGAGAGTAGATTGTGTTTGGTCCTTAAAATGTCATCATCCACAGCTGAATATTAGGAAATTACCAGCAATGAATTCCAAAGGTAATTACAATTTGTAGAATAATATGATAATAAATGAGAGTGCTTATTTGAAACAACTAACTTTTATAAACTATTTGGACTATAAAGATTCAGTGAAAAATTTTTGATTAATATACTGAGTAAAAAGAAAAGAAAAAAATGATTTCATAATTTACCTAAAAATGCAATGATACAGAATTTATAAAATAGGGTAAGTTTGATAGACATATGTCAAAATAGTCTGATACAATATCAGATTTATGAATTTTTGGTATATCAGCTCTGTGAACACTGATAAAAAGGCAGAAGGAATAGAACTCAAGAAATGGGAAAAAAAGTTACTCCAGTTAATATTGATTTTTTAGACCTAGAAGATTAAGTACTGGTAAAGGTAGTTATGTTTGATATGCTGAAATTAACATCTCCTCATATGAAGAGAGAAAGAAAGAGATTCATCCTGACAGAGCTTAGACTGATAGCCATTGTTTACTGGTGACTCCAATTACTAAATCAAAACACTAGAGAAAATTAAGACATTATTATCACTATCCTGTCTATGAAAGTTTTTTTGACATTCAATTTAACCTAATGATATTTGTTCTTGGTATTTGAGTCAAGTTTAAATGAATGACAAGAATTCAATAAAGTTAAGTGATATTCATGAACTTAGGTGACATTTAATACTGTCTGAAGAGAAATAAACATACTGTGAATAAATCATAGAGAAGATAAAAAAAGGACAGCTATATCTGTAAGAGTTACATATTACTTGAAAATAGAGAAAGCACCTGGTGTGGGAATTCCTTCTGTTATATGCGTTGCTTTCAATGGTTAAAGAATAAAGCTGCTTTTGGCCAATGGCTTAACAGAGTAAAGTGAGGTGCTAAATCTGAACAGAGATGTAGAGAGAGAGTAGGCAGAGTCAATGAGAAGCCATGGAGCTGCCTCAGGAGACAGGCGCCAGGTGGAACCTTTTCGGTGGGTCACAACCATGTCGTGATACAAAGAGTAATAGAGATAGAGATGGGTTAATTTAAGATATAAGAGCTAGTTTACAGTATGCTTAAGCTATTGGCCAAATAGTATTGTAAATAATATATTTTCTGTGTAGTTATTTTGGGTCTGGGCCACTGGGAAAGAACTATCAGCCTCCAATAACAAGCACAGAATAAAGTAAAAGGAGGATCAATTGACTTTCACTCAAGTACCTAAAAATATTTGCTTTACTCCTTCTTTTACATTATGGCAAGGAGGAGAAACGTTGATTCATATGTGTGTCATTTGATTGTTAAAATGCTATTTCATGTCCTATGGGAAAGAGATAACTCTGGTGGGATTATTTGTAGAATTTTCTTGGCATTTGTTCTCAGACTTTTTACTGCTAAATAACATATGTCATCAAGCGTATCAGTTGAATGAGTAATATATAAGTTAATGTAACACTAACTGCCTTGTGCCTATTCTTATTCAATTAGTATTGTATATGAAATATAATTAATACTTTAAATATTTATGCCAATAACAAATATATTGTGATTTAAAAACTAAAAGAAGAATTTGGAAACTATGTTGACTGAATGAATAACATAAAATAATTATCAATTTAATTTTTCTTGACTTCAAGTGTTGAAATTTTGTTATTTTCTCTCCTAACAAATTTCCTGTTATAAGCATGCCCTTCTCTAAAAGTCTGTCTCGAAAGACATCTATCTGCCTCATTATGAGTTTCTTTCATGAGATAATCTGATATTTCATATTTCTTTTATCAACATAAAGCCTGTTATGGATACAGATCAACAAAGGTCTTATTAAAGAAGAAGAATTCAAACGGAGGCAAAAAAGTTGCAAATA
This sequence comes from Ondatra zibethicus, assembly GCA_004026605.1. Classification (NCBI taxonomy): domain Eukaryota; kingdom Metazoa; phylum Chordata; class Mammalia; order Rodentia; family Cricetidae; genus Ondatra; species Ondatra zibethicus. The sequence goes on along the minus strand of PVIU01022958.1, from coordinate 12,252 downwards.
ATTTAAGTATGCAAATATGTTGACATATCAAGGAGTTAAGCTTGTATTATGATAAAACACAAAATTTGCATATTCTTAAATTGAGATAAAAGGTTAGATGATCACTTAAATCAGATGGCCAATTCCTAGTTTAGAAACGCAGGCAAACAGTGCCTCTCTTCTCACTCCACTAAGCCAGATTTAAAATGTCAGAATGCACCCTGCTCCTAATCAAGGCTTTCAATCATGCCTGCTCATCACTACTGCTAATATCAAAATCAGGCTTGCATAAGTTATTAAACACAATCCTCCTTTTTATTGCTGTTCCTTGCTTTACTTTTGAACTTTCACTCTCACCCATTTACTTCTGCCTGGAGTTACTTACACCGATGCTCAGCTTTTATTTCAGCAGAATGTCATATGCACCCATTGCTTATTAAGACACACAATGACTAAGTTTTGGTCCAGGATTTTTCTTTAATACATTATACATAAAAAGAAAGGTATCACAATGCTGGCTGTTTCCTCTTCTCACAGTGAACCCATGGTCTTTTCCACTTGTAAATGACTGAACTCCAAATTGCTTCTATCTTTCTTCCTTTTCAATTGCCATACATATCTACTCACCTGGAAAACCTTAAATTTCTACATGAAGATGCAGAATCTTGCTCTTTATAAATCCTAGACAATATGCTTCTATCATGTTTAGTCTACACAGAGGACTCTAACAGGCATATAATTTTATGGCTTATATATTTAAAACTATAAAATTTCAAGCTGTGGTGATGACATACTCCTATATTCCCAGCACTCAGGAGACAGAGGCAGACAGATCGCTGTGAGTTCGAGGCCAGCCTGGTCTACAAGAGCTAGTTCCAGGACAGACTCCAAAGCTACAGTGAAATCCTGACTGTCTTGAAAAAAGAAAAAGAAAAATAATAATTATAAATTTTCTGCTCTGGTTTATATCATTTTGAATTTCTCACATCGTAGGAAATTTTAACAGCATTTCTTCTTCTGTACAAAACTATTATTATCTGTTCCTTTTTTAATTCAAATGACCACCCAAATACTAAACTCATAAGATTTCTTGAAAGTAGCTCATTAATCAACATAATTCTCCACTTCAAAAAATGTTTTAGCGGATCCATATAATGCCTTACTTCATTAAACTACATTGCCATTGAAACACAATATAAGTGTATAAGAAGGAAAACACGAAGAAAAATGTGGTTATGCATGTTTGCATGTAAATACCATATGAAACATTTTAACCAGTACAGATTATTATAGGAATATACTGATCTCTGTTAATAGTTGAGCTCCTCCAAATGGAATGAGTGAAATCAACTGAATGCAACCTAGATCATCACTGGAAGGCTTGCCTAACTGCAAGAGATGACCCATAAGAACTACACCTATTTATAGCACACCTCATTAGGTCATCTTCATAGATTGCAGGTAGTTTCAGCTTTACTAGGTTTCCAAACCATTCCCCAAATGACCCTCATTTCCGTCATTGTTCCCCAAGCTCTTTCCTTCCCTTCAGAAAGTCTTTTCCTGTTCCAGTGGGTTCAACATTGTATCCCACATTCTTTTCTATCATGTTTAATAAATCTGGTTTTAAGTTGAGGTCTTTGACTGACTTGGACTTGAAGTTTTTGCAGTGTGACAGATATGATTGTATTTGCATTCTTCTATGTCCAGACATTCAAGTGGACCAGCACCATTTGTTGAAGGTTCTGTCTTTTTCTGGTTTCTTTACAAAAAAAAAAAAAAAACGTATTGTGTATTTCTGTTATCTTTACTAAAATTATCAGGTGTTCATACATGTGTGTATTTATAACTAGGTTTGAAGTTCCATTAAGTTTATCAACAAGACTGTGTTTATATCAATACTAAGCAGATTTTATTAATATTGTTCTATAGGACAACTTAAAATTAGAAATGGTAGTACCTGAAGGTTATTTTATTTTTTATTACTCGAGTGAGGAAAAGCTGAGAGAATGACTTTCTTTCTGGTGGACACCTGAAGTTGGTGTTTATACACACTAAAGTGTTTCTCCTTCACTCATTAAAACTCACATGTATGATATTTGGAGGATTAAATTTTCCAATTGTTTTATTGACACAAGCAGGGCAAAACCTTCCCATTTTGAAGATCATCCTCTAAGAAGCCTGCTGAAGATACTTTAGTATCTTCTCTCTTTTTTTGGCTTATGCTGACAGTCTGTAGACTGTGTTTACATAGGAAGATCAAATGTGATTTTTTTTATTTTATTGAGCTATACATTTTTCTCTGCTCTCCTCTCCTTTCTTCCCCTCTCCTACTAACTCTCATGGTCCTCATGCTCCAAATTTACTTGGGAGTTCTTGTGTTTTTCTACTTTCATGTAGATTAATTCCATATATGTCTCTCTTAGAGTCTTCATTGTTGTCTAAGTTCTCTGGGATTGTGATTTGTACGCTGCTTTTTTAATTTTATGTTTAAAAGCCACATACAAGTGAGTATGTATGATATTTGTCTTTCTGGGTCTCAGTTACCACACTCAATATGATGTTTTCTAGCTCCATCCATTTGCCTGCAAATTTCAAGATGTCATTATTTTTTTCTGTTATGTAGTACTCCATTGTGTAAATATAGCACATTTTCCTTATTCATTCTTCAGTTCAGGGGAATTTAGGTTGTTTCCAGGTTCTGGCTATGATAAACAATATTGCTATTGAGTCAGCAACCTGTTTAGTTTTCTTCTAAATGACCTGTCCATTGGTGAGAGTGGGATATTGAAGTCTCTTACTGTCATTGTGTGATGGTTGAAGCTATTTAAGCTGTAGTAGCATTAGATTTACAAACTTGTGCACCTTTGTGTTTTAGGGTATAGATGTTAAGAATTCAAATGTCATCTTGGTGACTCATCATTTTTCCTTTAATGAATATGTAATGTTCTTCCCCATATTTTTCTTGCTAGTTTTTGTTTTGAAGTCTATTTTGTTATGTATTAAAATGACTACATCATCTTGCTTCTTACATACATGTCCTTGGAATATGATTTTTCATCATTTTACCCTGAAATAACATATATCTTTGATGTTGACGTGTATTTCTTGAATGCAGCAGAAGGATAGATGTTGTTTTAACATCTATTCTGTTAATCTGTTTATTTTTATTGTTGAATTGAAACCATTCATATTTCATATTCAAATATATCATTTACCATTGATTGCTGAATCCTGTTATTTTATTGTTGCCAGTGGTGGTGGTGGTATGTCTGTCTGAGTGTGTCTATGTGTGCCTGTGTATGTCCAAGTTTGTGCTTCTCTTCTTCCAGTTTTGCTGGTGTGAAATTATTCCCTGTGATTTCAATGGTGTAATTAACCATCTGAGGCTGTAACTTTCCTTCAAGTGCCTTTTGTATGGTTAGAATTCTACATAGATATAATAGATATTGTTTAAATTTGCTGTGTAATGAAATATCTTATTTTCTCCATTTATGACAAACGAACATTTTGCTGGGTATAGTAGTCTGTGCTGCCATCTGTGTTCTTGTGTATAATCTGAAACATATCTGTCTATGCTCTCTCTCTTTTAAACTTTCCATTAAGATGTCATGTGTATTTTGTAATAGGGCTGCTTTATATGCTACTTGATATTTCCCCTTGCAACTTTCAATATTCTTTCTTTGTTCTGTATGTTTAGTGTTTTGATTATTTTGTGGTGAGGGAAATTTATTTTCCTATGTAATATGCTTCATGTTTGTTTGCTTCTTGTGTCTTTATAGGCATTGGGTTAGGAAATTTTTCCTCTATAATTTTGTTGAAAATATTTTCTGGGTTTAAAGGTGGATTCTTCTCATTCCTCTGTTTTTATTATGCTTATGATTGATATATTTAGAATGTCCAGATTTCATGGATGTTTGTGTCATGAAATGTTAATATTTAACACTTCCTTTGACCAATTTATCTGTTTCCTCCCTTGTACCTTCAATGTCTTAGCTTCTCTTTAGCATCCTTTATATTCTGTTGGTGAAGTTCATCTCTGTAGTTCCTCTTTGAGATCCAAATTTTTAATTTCCAGAATTTTGTGAGGTTTCTTTGCTTCTATTTCCATTTTAATTTATTAAAAAATTATTTGCTTGCTTCATCTTTACTCATTGTTATTGTTGTTTTGTGTTTTTCTTGGAATTCTTAAATTAATTTCCTGTTTTAAAATCTCTATCATCTTTTATAGCTAGTTTTAAGGTATTTTACCTGTGCTTCAGTGTAGATGAATGTTTCTGTCCTGCCTAGTCCCACAGCCATTCAGCCCAAAATAAACACACAGAGACATATATTAATTATAAATTCTTTATCCCATTGTTTAGGCTAAGTACTAACCTAATAACCTCTTACAATTTAAATTAATCCAAAAGTCTTATCTATGTGTAGTCATGTGGTCTGGTACCTTTACTCAGTTAGGCACTCTTATCTTGCTTCCTGTAATTCCAGATGATGACTGTGTCTCTGCCTTTCCTTTTCCCAAAATTCTCCTAGTCTGGTTGCTCCACTTACACTTCCTTCCGGGCTACTGGCCAATCAGCGTTTTATTAAACCACTACAAATGACAAAACTTTATAGCATACAAGAACATTATGCCACAACATTTCCCCCTATTTTTCCTTTCAAAATAAGTCCCTGAATTTAATTTCCTTGGTTTAGTTTTTTGCCTGAACATTATCCATAACAACTGTAACCAACACACTGTATAAAGACAAACATCCATAATCCATTTTTTTGGGGAATGTGGGTGTAGTTTCTAGGCTACCTTCCAGTGATTGGGAGTGCTGATGATTTTATGGGACCCTAAAGAAAATTTAGGATTATGGTAAGTCTTGACTGGAGTATTCTGTGAGGATGGATCATTTCAGCCAGCAGTCTTTAAGCTGTTTTGGATTTAGAAATCAGAGGAAACTGCAACAGAGGTGCTCTAAAATGCTGTGCTCAAAGATATGAGCAGATTAAGAAATGGTATAAAGGGAGTGGTGACCTCAGGGCAAGATCCCACTAAACTAAATTTTCAACTTATTAAAAAAGAATGAAAGAAAATCTTAGAGCCAGGTGTGATGGAACAAACCTTTAAGACCATCACTCAGAAGGCAGAGGCTTATGAATCTCTGAGTTTGAGGCTAGCCTAGTCTATGGAGCAAGTTCCAGGACAGCAGACATTAAGAAATGAAATTAGGCATTGAAAAGAAAAAAAACTAGTGAAAATGTAATTGAACTAGGGGCAAAGTTCCACCCAAATACAGAGCAGATCTTGGTAGCTTCAACCACATGATTCTGGATTTAAGGATAGAAGAAAGGGGCACATGAATTGCCTCCATGTCTAATGAAAGACTCTGAGGCCAGGCATGTGTCAGTGATGTCTCTCAATGGAGGCCTAGACGGTCCATTGATTGAAGCTATCAAGTTGAAGACTGGATTGCCTTGGTGACCCAAGATTTTGGAAATACCAGAGCCACGGAATACCTGCCAAGGAAAGCTGGTAACAGGGAATGGAATCAGCTAAGAGAAAGAACTGTGTTAAGGTTAGCAAAGTAGAAAGGAGTTGGAGATCTGAAGAGTGCTTTGCAGCAGCCTGTTAATACAGAGTTTGGAGTTTGCCTTGTTGGTTTTCCATCTTGCTTTGGTCAAATATTTTCCCACTATGTCCCAACATTCCATTTTAGAATGTTGTCATTATTTACTAGAAATTAATGATTTGATTTTTATTTTTGTTGTGGATTGAATTTAATAAATTGCATGAATCTCCAAAGATATTTTGATCTTTAGGCTTTTAAATTAGTATAAATTTATTTAAAAGTTTATGTTATAGATATGGGAAATTTTGAAGTTGGACAGACTGCATTTTTTGCATTTTAATATAGTTTCAAGAATTTTGGAACAAAGGAGTATAATGCAGTGGTTTAAAAGAAAATTACTCCAAAAGGGAGTGGCATTTTAAGGAGGTATGGTTTTGTTGAAATAGTTGTAGCCTTGTTGAAGGTAGTATGTTACAGTGGAGGCAGGCTTTGAGGTCTCAAATATACTTAAGCCACACAACCAGTGGCACAGTTCACTTTCTTTTGCCTTTTAATAAAGATGCAGCCAGCACCATATCTGCCCAAATGCTTCTATGTCTTACCATGATGATAAGTAATTAAACCTCTGAAAATGTAAGCCACCCCAATTGCATATTTTCCTTTATTAGAGTTGCTATGGTCATGATGTTACTTTAGAGAAAAAGAAACTATAGCTAAGACAGGATGATATTAATGGATTGTGTCTGAGAGAACTGAGAGAGGGAAATTCTACAGGCATCCTACCTACTTTCTACCAAGTATAACATATCAATATTTTCTGATCATTGCTTCTATTATAAGAGATGAATCATATAAACTGCTTACAAAAAGTATTTAAGTATACTTGGAAACTGTGGGAGCTATATTAATGGCTAAAATATAAATTAAGAATACTGTCATAGCCACAGGAAAGTTGACATATTCTTTCCTCCTAACTAACTAACTAACTAACTAACTAACTAACTAACTAACTAACTAAACATTTTAAAATGTAATTACTGCTCTGGGATTTTTCATATTCAACACCAGGTATTTTACTTAATACCATCTAAATATCAGTATCTCTGTTTTTTCCACTTCAAATTTCCAGTTTTTAGCAATATCAAGAACTGCAAAAAATAAAAAATAAAATAAATGACGACATCTTGAATTTTGCAGGAAAATGGATAGAGCTAGAAAACATTATTTTGAGTGTGGTAACCCAGACCAGAAAGACAATTATCACATGTACTCACTCATGTGTGGTTTTAAAACATAAAACAAAGAAAACCAGCCTACAAACCACAGTCCCAGAGAACTTAGACAACAATGAGGACACTAAGAGAGACTTACATAGATCTAATCTGCATGGGAAGTAGAAAAAGACACGATCTCCTGAATAAATTGGGAGAATGGGGACTTTGGGATATGGTAGAAGGGGAGGTGAGAGGCAAGGAGGGGAGCAGAGAAAAATATAGAGCTCAATAAAAATCTATAAAAAAAATCAGAACTGCAAGTGTCTGCCATTTAATACGTTGTGATAGCATCATTATTAATTAAATTGAAAACTTTACACTTATTGTTTCTTCACTTTTTGTAATAAGTTTTTAAAAATAAAGTGGACATTCTTGTAAAGGTCCTAGAAAAATAACAGCAGAAATGATAAACAATAAGAAAAGAAACCAAACTACTTATAATGGTGATGACCTATTCATTAAATTGTAGGCTGACAATAACTTTTATTTATAAGACTTCATAAGTGGGTAAACAAATCAAGTTGCTATATATCAGGGATAAACAAGAATTAGTACCACATCACCAATAACCAGCGTGAGTATATTTGTTGAAAATGAGAGACTGAAGATAATAGGATACTGAAGTATTATTATGCAAAACTATTTAAAGTCAGCAATAAAAACTGCATTGCATGTAATATCTCAAGACATTTGTTAACTTGTTATATAATTAACATGCTATAAATGAAATGAAATCAGTACAGAGATGTTTTCTGGATTTTTACTTTTACTCATTCCCGTATATCTGTTCTGAAATTGGTTTCTGTATATAGGCTCAGTATATAATTATTGTGTACATGTATTATTTCAGGCAGTTGGTCTATTCTAAAAACCAGGTAAAAAGCTGAGAATTCACACTCAAACAAATTTCATTCTTGGAATAAATTTTAACAAGCTAAGCAAACCCAATAATTTACAAGCAAGGAATAAATTATCAATGATTTCTACTTCAAAAATACATTGGAAAATTATATTAAAATTACTTTTAAAGTAAACATGAACTATGTTATCAATACAGAAAACAGAATATTTGTAAAGGCCTAAGTTATATTCTCACCTTTTTGTTTTACCTGAATTTAAGTATTATTACATAAGTATAATGCAAGGTCATAATATTGTAACAAGGATTCTAAATTATTTTATAATGTCTCAGGTTGTTATAATGTCAAATTTTCATCCTAAAGGCTTTGATAACCATTATTCTGTGTTGAATATTAAATATTAAAACTCTATTACCTTTTAATTAATCATAATTCAAAATGTAACACCTGGCTGAATCTATTAGATTTATAAACACCTGTTTTGATTGCATTTGAATGAATTACTTAAGAGAGCTTTCTTTTGTCCTGTCGTTGACTGATTACTTAAATCATATAATACACTCATATGATTATCTTGCATTATAATGGTAGATCATAAGGTATTTAACAATTATATTAAATACTTAATCACCATGAATTATTATAAGCATTTCTCCTGTGACTTCATCCTGTTTATATAAAATTCAAGAGTCAAAAGTAAATTATATGAAAGGATTAGACATCTCTTTAAGTAAAGCAAGTTGGCTTTTCTCTAGTCTGCTTTAAACCAATTAGCCAGACTCTCCAGACATAGCTACAGTGGAAACTAAATTTTACATTTCTTTATGCACAGTATCTGTTCCTAAGTGAAAGGAACCTCTGTGGGAAATAAATTTAAAAAGAACTAGTCAGTTTGCAATCATATTTTGTTTCATTAAGTATAGGTAAAATATTGAATGTAATCAGGTTTTCAAAATGATATGAAATCCTGTCAGAAACTCTCAGATAATACAGATAAGCTATAAATTTTTATGGTAGATATGACCCTAATGTTCAAGCTTCTGTAGAAAAATAATCCTCGAAAATAGTAGGGATATGTAATTTAAAGTAATATGTATAGCAGGGGAAGGGAGGAAGGGTTGGGGGAGTGGGAGAGGCATGGGAGAAGGGGAGGAAATATAAAATTATTTTGAATGGAAGAAAAATAAAAGAATATGAAAAAAATAAACTGATGACAAAATAGATAGACAATGTTATTCTACACAGAGACATTTATATCTTATACTACTTCTTGTAAGAGAAAATAAATTTCTTATTATTCAAGCAAATTTCTTTCAGAAGTTTTTATTTTAAATGTAATGGAACAACTACTTTAAATACCAAATGAAAGTATATTTTAAATGCCTTATAGATACCTTCATAATTATTTCAAAATTGGCATGCCCCTATTTGTAACACTAAACTCTTTTTTTCCATTTTTATGCTTGCCAGGATCTGCTTTTTACATATTGTGCATTAATCATTTATTAATTTCTTTCCCAAATCTCAAGGTAAATTTGAAAATAAGTTAGAGAGTACAATATATGATGATGTGACACCCACCTTCCTAAGTCTCCAGTGTAACTCCTTTTCCTAAAGAAATCAGTCAAGTTGAGGATACTAAAAATGAGAAGACATTCTAAATTATACATGGGCTATGTTTTTCTTAAAGATGTTCAGAATATGCCTGATGCTTACTCTATGGTAATTAAAATTCAGGCTTTGATTCAAACAAGTTTTTGAGAACACACACATACACACTCTCACACACATATATATGTGTGTATATATGTATGTATATATCAGTGCATACAAGGACATGTATGCATTGGTGAATGGCTTAAATCAGGATATATTTTCTCATAGATAAGAATATCAGAAATCCTAAAGTTTAGGGTATTATAAGGTTTATGGTCCTCTAGCTTTTTCAGTGGTAATCTTCATGTTAACTTTGTCATTGATAATTAAATCCCTCAATTTCTTGCTATCATCTTAAAAGTCATTAGAATAGCACCTCTCTGTGATTCTCCTTCATTGATTTTCTTTTACAAGAGATGCGTGTTTGTTTGTCTCTCTGTGATAACTATTCTTAAGTTAATTGTGTCTGTGAAGTTTGAAAGTATTTAAGGAAGTATGCTTGCTAATTTCAAGATAGTAATGTGTGATATTTTCAGTGGGAATTTTTTAGTTGAATTTAGCACTAAACAAAACAGGACCACTATGTAAACCTGCATAGGTATTAAATATAGAGATTAAAAAGCTGTCCAAAGACCAAACAATATGGACCCAATGATGCTAGTTTATTTATTCTCTTTAAAGTTATTGGTTGTGTGATTAAAATATTCAGTAAGCATTAATATTTAAACTTACATACCATATTTGTACAAAAATGAAATATTCATTCTCCTATTGTTGAAACAAAGAAGATATCTAAGTAGGTAATTTAGAAGCACCACTTCTTACTTAAGATGTCATGTCCTGATAGTGAGATCTAGAAAAAACATTTTGTCTATCACTGGATGTCATATGACACTAAAGAGAGGCAGCATCACCTAGGCAGGATTTTCAGTACATATTATGGACAAAGTGATGGTGAATGATAATTAGCAACTAATAAATAATTCTACATTTCAAAGTCAGACAAAAATATATCTGAGATGTAACACATCATGACAAGAGAATTTCATAGCAATATTTGTAGATTTTAACAGTTTCTTGTAATTTTGCCATATTCATATTATTTTATCATTTATTATTAATAATAATAACATTGTTATTAGTAATAACATTATTATTATTAATGTTAGTCAAAGATTGCATTAAAACTCTGATCTTCAATTATGCCCTGCACAGTTTATGTCAAAATCCTATGGTTTTATTTTGGCTCCCAAATGCTTTATTAACCCATAATCCCTCTTGTAGAATCTAAAATGTTGGCAAAAAAAGAAAGAAAAAATGAATGGACTTGTTGGAACACAAAAATATTGATTTGTTTCCATAGTCCACTAGTGGTTCAATGAGAGATGTTGGTTATTTTTGAAAGTATAATATTCCCACTAGATGAGAAAGTATAGTTTTTGTTATCAATCTCGAAATTTCTAAGAACTTTTAATATCAACATTATATGAGGAAGAAAATATTTAAGACAACATAAAGCTTAAAAGGTGGTAATGAGTTTTGTCCCACGGAGCCCAGCGGAGCAGAGCAGGCAACCCCCAGTAAGCCTGCCCTTGGGGCTGGGAACCTCGCCCAACCAGCTTCTGCAGATTCATCTGGACCCCGGTAAGTGGGTCCCAGCCCGTCCCCGAGGCCTTCTGGCCACTTAGGGCCCCACTCCACTGGCTTTGCTGCTTATCCCAACACTGCTCACCCACGGGCACTCCTTTTCATCTGGGTGCTGGTTCCCAACTGCACCCAAACCCAGCCTATACAGGCGGAGGCCTTGGGGGAAGGGCGAGCTCTCTGCCAGAGGCCTTCCTTTGTCCCACGGAGCCGAGCAGAGCAGAGCTGGCATCCCTCAGTAAGCCCGCCCTTGGGACTGGGAACCCCTGCGCTAGGAAGGAGCACAACCAGCTTCGGCAGATTTATCCAGACCCCGGGAGCCCAGCAGAGACAGAGCAGAGCGGGCAACTCTCAGAAGAGATGGGGAGGCACCAATCAAAGAATTCGTCCAACAACCTGAAAAGCAACATGATAACACCAGAATCCAGCGATTATGGAACAGGAAAGCCCGAGCAACCTATCCCAGATGAAGTAGAAGAAATTGACTTTAAACGTAACTTTATGAAAGTTATAGAGTCCTTTAAAGAAGAGGTGAAAAACTCCTTTATCGAAAGGGAGGAGAAAACTAACAAAAAGTTAGAAGAAATGAATAAATTCCTCAAAGATACCCTAAAAAACCAAGGAAAAGCAATCAAACAGGTAACGGAAACAGTTCAAAACTTGAAAACTGAAATGGAAGCAATGAAGAAAACACAAACCGAGAGATGGCGGGAAATGGAAAATCTGGATACACGAACAGGAACCACACAGACAAGTATAACCAACAGAATACAAGAGATAGAAGAAAGAATCTCAGATTCAGAAGACACGATAGAGAAAATAAACTCAGTGATAGAAGAAAACAACAAATCCAACAAATTCGCAACACAAAACTTCCAGGAAATATGGGACACCATGAAAAGACCAAATCTAAGAATAATTGGGATAGAAGAAGGAAAAGAATTCCACTCCAAAGGCCCAGAAAATATTTTCAACAAAATCATTGAAGAAAACTTCCCAAACCTAAAGAAGGATATTCCTATGAAGGTTCAAGAAGCATACAGAACACCAAATAGGCTGGATATAAAAAAATGATCCCCTCACCATATAATAATCAAAACACAAAACATACAGAATAAAGAAAGAATATTAAGAGCCGCAAAGGAAAAAGGTCAAGTAACATATAAGGGTAAACCTATCAGAATTACACCCGACTTCTCTATGGAAACCATGAAAGCTAGAAGGTCTTGGATAGATGTGCTGCAGAAACTAAGAGACCATGGATGCAAGCCCAGACTACTA
>PVIU01022957.1:0-28396 GCA_004026605.1 Ondatra zibethicus | reverse complement strand
AGGAGAGGGGAGAAGGGGGAGGAGAGCGGGGAAGGGGGAGGAGAGGGGAGAAGGGAGGAAGAGAATTTGGAGGTGGTGAGCTTTTGGAGAGAAGGCTGTATTGTCTTCTGGCAAAGGGCCCTGGAGATAGGGATTGCCCTGAGCAGAAGGAACACACATAACCTGAAACCCCAGTTCTCTGCTTTTCCAGGGGAAAAGGGCATTTGAGCGCATAAACAGCCTCACATTCAAGAAGTCACTGGACATGAAAGCCCGGCTGGAGGAGGCCATCCTGGGCACCATCGGGGCACGACAGGAGATGGTGCGCCGGAGCAGGGGTGAGGTGACAGCGGGGAGCTGGTGTGTGGTGCACACCTGTAATCCCAGCACTCAGGAAACGAGGAGTTTCCTATGTTTCCCTATGTTTGCATATGTCTTTCTCTCTCCACATACCTATGAACATACATTTGTACATGGCAGAGAGAAGTTCATCTGGAAACCAAGAGAATGTTCGCTGGCGTAAGAGTGTTACACACTGGAGACAGACCTCAGACCGTGTGGACAAGTGGGTTGAAAGATGGGTATTCTCACGACTGTGATGGGCTGCCTCAGGCAGCCACTTTACAACCTAAGAGTTTCTCAAAGGCTGTGCTGGTGCAAGCCTGTGAGCCCAGGGCAGATAGTTCCAAGCCATACAGTGCTACACAGCAAGACCCTATCTCAAAAAAAAAAAAAAAAAAAAAAAAGACAGTTGTCTCATGAGACCTACCTTAATCGCTTCTTAGGACACACTCCTAATAACCGAAAACTGTTTAACTAGTCCCTATGGGTCTAGGGAATCAAACCCTAGATCTCACCAATGTTGGACAAGTACTCTACCACTAAGCCACACCACAACTCCTCACTAGGGGATTCTAGGCAGGGGCTCTACCACTGAGCCACGCCCCATCCCCTCACTGGGGGATTCTAGGCAGGGGCTCTACCACTGAGCCACACCCCAGCCCCTCACTGGGGGATTCTAGGCAGGGGCTCTACCACTGAGCCACACCCCAGCCCCTCACTGGGGGATTCTAGGCAGGGGCTCTACCACTGAGCCACGCCCCATCCCCTCACTGGGGGATTCTAGGCAGGGGCTCTACCCCTGAGCCACACCCCAGCCCCTCACTGGGGGATTCTAGGCAGGGGCTCTACCACTGAGCCACGCCCCATCCCCTCACTGGGGGATTCTAGGCAGGGGCTCTACCACTGAGTCATGCCACATCCCCGCTCTCTATCTCTTAGCTTCTTCAAGCTGAGGACCAACCTTTCAACACAAGAACCTTTAGGAACACACTCAGACCATCACATAAGGTTTAGATCAATATCTAGAGAGCTACTCCCCTCCAAGGATAGCCAAGGGTGGGAGAGGGCTCTGTTGTGTCACTGGGTCTGACTCCAAGTGGCTTCACATGGTCCCCCTGCCCTCCAGGACCAAGGATGAACTAGAACATGAAGCCCTGGTGGATGGAAATCTGGCTACAGAGGCCAGCCTAGTGGTTCTGGACACGCTGGAGATCATTGTGCAGGTAGGATTGGATCCAGTGTCTGTCCTGACCTCTCAGCCTGCATGGTGGCCCCATAATCCCTTAGCTTCCCAGACCCCTTAAGCACACTTGTCTCTTAACCCATGGATTTCTAACACCTTCCCGTGAAGACCGTGATGCTGTCGGAGGCCCGTGAGAGCATCCTGAGTGCTGTGCTGAAAGTCGTTCTGTACAGTCTGGGCAGCGCCCAGAGTGCCCTCTTCCTGCAGCACGGCCTAGCCACCCAGCGAGCACTGGTTTCCAAGGTGAGCAGACTCCCAAACAGCAGCCACAATTCACAGGATAATAATAGTTCATGTACCGAGTACCTACTGTGTGCCAGGCAGTTTCATGCACAGACAATACCGCTGCATTTCTGAACTGAGGAGCAAGCCTGGCATGGTGGCTGTCATCTGTCATCCCAGTACTAGGGAAGTGGAGGCAAGTTCAAGGCCAGCCTGGACTGCCTAAGATAATGTTGCAAAATAAGAAGAACCAAAAAAAGAAAGTCTTCCAGAAATATAAATAGGCTGGGTGGAGTCCTGTGTACCTGTCATCCCAGCTTTGGGAGGTAGATGCAAGAAATCAGGCATTCAAGGACATTCTTGGCTCTGCAGGGAGTACAAAGTCAACCTAAGATACATAAAAGAGCCTGTCTCAAAAAATAAAAATAGCCAGTCGGTGATGGTGCATGCCTTTACTCCTGAAGTAGAGGCAGGCAGCTCTGAGTTTGAGGTCAGCCTGGTCTACAGAGTAAGTTCCAGGATAGCAGAGCTGCCCAGAGAGACCCTGTATTGGAGGTGGGGAAGGGGAAGTACCAAAAAAATGGAACTTAGGGAACTTAGGTCAAAAAGGCCAAGTCACTTGACAGTGTCAAAACAGACCCAAATCAGAGTGGGCTGAACAACCTCTCTCTGGGGCTGGGGCAGTTCCCGGAGCTGCTTTTCGAGGAAGACACCGAGCTTTGTGCCGACCTCTGCCTGAGGCTTCTGCGACACTGCGGCAGCCGCATCAGCACCATCCGCATCCACGCCAGTGCCTCGCTCTACCTGCTCATGCGCCAGAACTTCGAGATCGGCCATGTATGGGGCGGTTTCCGGGCTCCAGCTGGGGTGGCATTGCCACAGCACGGGGCCATCAGCAGTATCACCCAGTGTCATAGGCCAGAAAGAGGGTCAGACTGTGGGAAGCCTGGGCGGACAGGTGGGTGGGGAGTAGTGACCACATATGGCAGCTGACGGGCCAGCAAGTTTAAGGGACCCTGGTGTGAGGGAGTCGGGGACCTGAGGCTCTCAGGGCAACACCGCCTCCCTGTTCTATCAGAACTTCGCCCGTGTGAAGATGCTGGTGACCATGTCCCTGTCATCCCTTGTGGGAACAACTCAGAACTTCAGTGAAGAGCACTTGAGACGGTCCCTCAAGACCATCCTGACCTATGCGGAGGAGGACATAGGGCTGCGGGACAGCACCTTCGCTGAGCAGGTAATGCCTATGCTGCTCCCTCCTCCCACTGTGGACAGTGTGTCAGTTTGCCCCTGTGTCTTTTTGGTTTATTTGTTTATTTTTGATATTCATATTTGAACTTTGGCATTATGAAGCAGGGTCTCACTCTATATCCCTGGTTGGCCTTAGACTCACAACAATCCTCCTGCCTCTGCTGCCTGAGTGCTAGGATTATATGCATGATCCACAGAGACAAACCTTTTGTTTTACTTTATTTTTGAGACAAGTTTTCTCCCTTCCCCTCTCTCTTTTCCTCCCTCCCTCCCTAGTCAAGGAGGCCTAGATCTCACTGTGTCGCTGAGGATGGCCTTGAACCCCTGGCCCTCCTGCCCCTGCCTCCCATGTTCTGAGTAACTGGTCTGCTCCTCCACTCCAGCTTCTTTGTCTTCTTTTGGACATCTCAGCCTTAGCCTAGGCTAACCTGGAACACATTATGTAGCCAGGATGATTTCTGACTTGCGGCCATGGTCCCGGCTCTGCCTCCCAGTGCTGGGAATACAAGGTGTGCGTGCGTACTTGTGTGCACATCCAGTGTGCCCTGCTGCCACCCCCATTGTGTGTGTGGTGAATGTGCATGTATGTGTACTTGTGCACACGTGCATGTGGAGGTCAGAGGTCACAGGAGGATGACTTCTTCAGTCTCTCTCGACCTTATTTTGCTGTGGTGGTGGCTTTTCTGCGGGGACTTTTTTCAGATGGCTTCACTGTTTACCTCTGGCTGTCCTGGACCTTGCTATGTAGAGCAGGCTAGCCTCAAATTCACACAGATGGCCTTCTCTGCCTCCCAAGTGCTGGAGTTAAAGGCATGTGCCACTGTGCACAGTTGTGCCTTATTTTTAGAGGCAGTGTCTCACTGATTCAGCTAGACAGCGGGGTCAGAGATGCCGTGGCGTTGTCCTTGTCCTCATCGCCCTCGTCATCTTCATCGTCCCATGCCCATGTCCTACCCACCCCGCCCTGCTCCTGCTTCCCCAACACAAGGACTGTAGTTAAGCCTTACCTTTCCTGCTTTTCACATGGCTGCTGGGGTAAGACTCAGGTCATTATGCTTGCCTGATGTTACCCACTGAGCCATCTCCCAGCCCTGCTCTCCCATCTTAATCCTGACCCCATTGCCCTTGCTGACCCCTGGACATTCGCTTGCTCCAGGTTCAGGACCTCATGTTCAACCTGCACATGATCCTGACAGACACAGTGAAGATGAAGGAGCACCAGGAGGACCCCGAGATGCTCATGGACCTCATGTACAGGTGAGGGAGGGGCAGGAGTCAGGCCCGGAGCAGGAGCCAGGTGAGCAGGAAGCTGAAGGGCACAGGTCAAAGCACAAGATGGGACAGAACGGGAACAGACAGATATGGGTACGTGTTTGTAGTCTCCAGTGCTAGACCACACACCCAAGACAATCGGCTTATAAAGAGAAAAGGCTGGGACAGCAACCTGGCTCTGATGGTAAATGTGCCTACCACCAAGGTTGATGACCTGAGTTCGATCCCAGGGCCCACATGGTAGAGGAGAGGGTCCCTCAGGTTGTCATCAGACCTCCATATGTGCACTCTGTTAGCACAGGTGTGCCCTCTTCTCCACACATATTACACACACAGAAATAAAATAAATGCACAAAAGAGGGAGAACTGTTCATTTAACTAACGGTTTGGGGGACTTGGTTCTGTAGTCAGTTGGCCCCGTAACTGGGGCCTGTGAGAGAGCTCCACACTGCAGCTTGTGGGACACTGAAGCCACTCAGGTCATGGTGAGGAAGCCAGGCAGACAAGAGGAAGAAACCGGGTCTCCCAGACATGAATAGGACTCATGGTGGCCGGCCTAGCACGCGTGCAGCCCGGCTTCCGTCTGCAGCACCGCTGGCTGCAGTGGTGCGCACTGGCCACGCTAGCGCTCAGGCTGCACAGCCGGTTTGGGGTAGTGCTCCAGTTTGCTGTCTGTTGCTGTGATAAACACCACGGCCAAAAGCAATTTGGGGAGAAAAGGGCTTATTTGGCTTATATGTCCCAATCACAGTCTGCCATTGAGGGAAGTTAGGGCAGGAACCGAACAGAGGCCATGGAAGAACACTGCTCACTGGCTTGTTCCCCATGACTTGCACAGAAAGCTTTCTTATAGAACCCAGGACCACCTGCCCAAGGGTGTCACCACCCAGAGTGGGCTGGACCATCAATCACTAATTAGGACAATACTCCACAGATTTGCCTACATGCCAATCTGAGGGAGACATCCTCTCTGTTCTTCCCAGATGTCTCTAGCTTGGGGGGGGGGTGGAGAGATGGCTCAGCAGTTGAGAGCACTGACGCACTGACTACTCTTCCAGAGGACCTGGGCTCAATTCCCAACACTCACATGGCAGCTTGTGACTGTCTATAGCTCCACGATCCAACACCTGGACACACATGTAGGCAAAACACCAATGCATATAAAATAAATAAATTATTTAAAAGAAAAAAGAAAACCAACCAGTGCAAGTGGCCAGCCTAACACACACCTGTGATCCCAGCAGGAGGATCAGAAGTTTGAAGTCAACCTCAGCTACATAGCAAGTTCCAGGCCATCCTAGGCTATATGAGACCGTGCCTCAAAAAATAAAAAAGAAAAAAAAGAAAAGTGAGTTAGACAGAGCTGTGAGGATAAGTAAAAGTATGGAGAAGAGAGGGACAGGGTGTGTGAGATGGAGCCATGACTGAGCAATAAGGGGATGGTTAAAGGGACAGACAAGAATGCAGGTGAGGTCGGGCTGGACAAGCAGGGACAGGTGCTCATTCCCCTGCTGTCCTGGACCCTAGGATTGCCCGGGGGTACCAAGGCTCTCCAGACCTGCGGCTGACATGGCTGCAGAACATGGCTGGCAAACATGCAGAGCTGGGCAACCATGCAGAGGCTGCCCAGTGCATGGTACATGCTGCTGCCCTGGTGGCCGAATACCTTGCCCTCCTTGAGGACAGTCGCCACCTGCCTGTGGGCTGTGTGTCCTTCCAGGTTAGTGATTAGGGTAACTGGGAGGTAGAGGAAGGCCCATTTGGGTGGGTGCCGGGTCTGATGTCACCTCCTGCCCTCCCCAGAATGTCTCATCCAATGTGCTGGAGGAATCTGCCATCTCTGATGACATCCTGTCGCCAGATGAGGAGGGCTTCTGCTCTGGGAAGAACTTCACGGAACTGGGTCTGGTGGGGCTGCTGGAGCAGGCTGCTGCCTACTTCACCATGGTGAGACCTACAGCAATGGTGTCAGACTGCTTGGCAAACATTTACCTGGCCAGGGATTTGGAATGGGGAGTCAGGAGCAGGCAAGGTGGTGCGTGCCTGTGAATCCAGCATTTGAGACAGTGAGGTAGTAGGATTGGAGTTGAAGCCAGCATGGACTACAGAGCCATTTTCCCCCAAACAAAACAAAATTGGGACTGGGGCTCTAGCATACATAGAGTCCTGGATTTCATCTCCAGCACCCTGTAAGCCAAGCATGATGACACATGCCTGTGATCCCAGCACTCAGTGGGTAGAATGCAGGAGGATCAGAGGTTCAAGGCTGTCCTCCACTACACAGCAAGTTCTAGGCTACTCTGGGCTGTGTAAAGAAAGAAAGGGGGAGGGAGGAAAGAAAAGAAACAAAACAAGAAAAACAAAACCCTGAGGCTTTGGCTCAATGGCAGTGGTAGGGTGCGTGCCCAGCATGATGAGCGAGGCCTGGGGGAGGGGGCAGGACCATTAACCTGGGACTACCTTGACAATGTAGGGCTAGGAGGTGACTCAGTAGGCTAATGTGCTTGTCACTCAAGCATGAGTTTGGATCTCCAGTGAAAAGCCATGCATGGTGGTGAAAACCTATAATCTCAGAGCTGGGAGCCAGAGTGAGGATTCTGAGGGCTGGCTGACTAGCTAGTCTACCTCAGATGGCAAGCTTCAGGCTCAGTGAGAGACCGTTTCAGAAAGTAAGGTGCCGAGCGACAGGGGAAGACACCTGATACCAACCTCTGGTCTCCACACAGACACCTAACTCCCACAAGGGGCTGGGGTATGGCTTAGTTTGTAGAGTGCTGACCTAGCCTGCTCGAAGCCCTGAGTTCCATTTCTAGAACTTCATAAATGTGGCATAGTGGTACACACCTCTCATGCCAGCACTCAGAAGGTAGCAGCAGGATTGGAAGTTCAAGACCAGCCTGGGCTCATAGGACCCTGGTTCAAATTGAGAGAAAAGCAGAGAATTGGTTCCCCAGAACCTGTGAGCTGCCTCTCCCTTCATTTACAATGTTATCAGTGCTAGGACTTTTCTGTGCTAGTGCACATAAAAGAAGAAAGGGTTTCTGTTCCTGCTTGCTTCTCCAGTCTTGTTCTGGCTAGTCTCCTCTGCTTGGGCCTTCCTGGGCAGCTACTCTATTCTCTGGGGGTGCTGTGTTACCCGGCTCGGGTGAAAATAAAGCCAGTTAAGACAGGAGCTGGGGTCGCTGGGCAGTGGTGGCGCACGCCTTTAATCCCAGCACTCAGAAGGCAGAGGCAGGCGGATCTCTGTGAGTTCAAGTCCAGCCTGGTCTACAGAGCTAGTTCCAGGACAGGCTCCAAAGCTACAGAGGAAACCCTGTCTCGAAAAACCAAAAAAAAAAAAAAAAAACAGGAGCTGGGAGTCAGCCCAGTGGAGCCCCAGGTGCCCCAGGTTAGCCCTGTGAGGCTCTGAGCTCCATCCCAGCACTGTGTCAGCTGGGTGAGGTACTGTACATCTGTCTTCCCAGTGGTTTGGGAGGCAGAGGAAGGATGAGGGCTTCAGGCCATCCTGAGGCTGAGTAGTGAGTTTGAGGCTAGCCTGGGCTACATGAGACCCTGTCTCAAACAAAAAGATAAAGGGGCTTGTGTTGCAGTATAGTGACCGAGCACTTGCCTATAGTGCACAAGATCCTGGGCTCCATCTCTAGTACAAAAATAAAATAAAGTATCAAATCAAATATGGGACCCAGGCAGTGGTGGTGCGCACTTTTAATTCCAGCACTCAGGAGGCAGAGGCTGGCGGATCTCTGTGAGTTCGTGGCCAATCTGGTCTACACCCAGGGCAGTTACACAGAGAAACCCTGTCTCGAAAAACCAAAAAGAAAAAAATCAAATCTGGGGCCTCACTCAAACCACGCCAGCCTTGTATTTAAACAAGGTTTGGAAGAACCCCTTTCTTAATGAAAGCTGAGACGCTCCAGCACCATGCAGGTCCCAGCACCCGCACCTGGGAAGGCCTCCATGGACACTCGGCACAACAGCCCTGCAGTGCAGACTGCGCCCGTGAAGGTCCCCTGGGGCGGGGTATTGCTTAGTGGCGGAGCACGTACTAGTAGCATGTGTGATGTTTGGTGATAGGACTATTCCCCCGGACAGATGCACACGCTTATTTTCTTTTCCTTTAAAAAAATATATTTATTTATGTGGGGGCAGGGTACTTGATGTGCCCTGGCTCACTGCGATGTGTAGGAATTGGTCTCCCCTCTCACCATGTGAGTTTCAGAATCAAACCCAGGTCATCAAACTTGGAGACAAACACCTTTACCCACTGAGCCATGTCACCCTGTGTATCATGGAATGGTGTTTCTCTGGGAGTTTTATAGGCACACACCACCACACTCAGATGATGAAGTTTATCTTCAGCAGTTTCCAGCTCACAGTCAAACTGAGTGGAAAGTGGAAAGCCTTACTCGGGAGGGTGGCTTTTTAAGGCCGTTTTTCACTCCAGCCATAGTGTACTTTGAGTATATCCCCTCCTCTCACTTTTTTTCCCTTCTCATTTTTGAGAGAAAGGCTCACATAGCCCATGCAATCCTCAGATTTGGTAGAGGATAGCCTTGAACTCTTGATCCTTAAGCCTCCACCTCCAGCCCACAGGGCTTGAGGGGTGGCCACCAGACCTCTTCCTCAATATACACAGCCTCCCCCATTGTCAACACCCCATGCCGGGTTGTATGTTGTTCCCAATCGATGAAGCTCCATTGACAGACCCAACATTGTCCCCCACAGTCCAGAGTTCACGTCTGGGATCATACTGTTGCAGGCTTTAGCGCACTTGGAGCAGCACAGACCCCACTGTGAAATTTCCAGAAAGGCTACTACTGAGTCTCTCAATCTTAAAAAGCCAAAATCAGGAAAATCAGTTACCACTTCTTCCTTCCTTCCTCTTCCTCCTCTCCAGTGTAGTGGTAGGATGGCACCTAGGGCTTCAGAACGCTGCCGAAGCACTCTGCAAATGGAACTGCATCCTCAGTGCCTCCTTTTATTTTTTTTAATCACATTTATATATTACATCACACCCATGCTCGCATGCATGTGTGTGGCGTGTGTTCAGAGGACGGCTTGCAGGAGTCGGTTCTCTCCTGCCACTATGTGAGTTCCAGGGACATCCTACTCTGCTTTCTGCTGCTGTAACAAACACCGTGACCGAAAGCAGCGTGGGGAGGACAGGGTTTATTTCAGCTTTCATCTCCAGGTGACAGACCATTGCTAAGGGAAGTCAGGGACCTGGAGGCCAGAACTGAAGCGTAGACCCTGGAACGCTGCTTACTGGTTTGTTTCTCCTTTTAGCGCCCAGGACCACCTGCCCACTGAGGCCCCGCCTCCCACATCAATCATTAATCAAGAAATGTCCCAAGGAGGCATTTTCTGAATTTAGGTGCCTTTTTCTCAGGTTACCTTAACTTGTGTGTCAAGTTGACAAAAAACAACAACAACAAAAGCCCTAACCAACGCATCCACAGAGGCATCTCAGGGAGCCCTGTCTTTTTGTGGTGGTTGTTGTTGTTTGTTTATTTATGAAAGTATCTCAGTATGGCCTGGGACGTCTATGGAGACCAGACTGTCCTCAAACTTGTGACTTCTGGTTCTGCCTCTAAATTACTAGAAGCACAGGTGTGTACGCCATGCCTGGCATAGTTTTGTTTGTTTGTTTTGATCTCTGCATATGTATATGATGTGTGTATGTGGTATGTACTTATGTGTGTGCACGCATGCGTGTGCCACTGTACACCCATGAAGCTCAGGGGACAGTATGTTGCGTTGGCCATTACCTACCTTCTGTGAGACAGGGTCTCATGCTATCTCAAATGGCAGGCTCTCTGGCCCCAAAGTTGCCAGGGATTTTCCTGTCCCTTCTCATCTTGTTTAGGGATTATAGACTCTACAGCTTTGCATGGGTTCCAGGTAGCCACACTCAGATCCTCACCGCTTGTGCAGCAAGTGCTCTGCCCACAGAGCTGTCTCCCTAGCCCTGGTTTGGGGGTTTTATTGTTGCTGGCGTTTTTTGTTAGTTTGTTTGTTTTAAAGACAGCCTGGACTGGCCTTGAACCCCTTAATCTCCACCTGTACTTCCAGTGCGGTTGCGGTTGTGACACTCCTGCGCCACAGCCCTGCTGCCTAAGTACCTCTCTCCACCGCGGAAGAGGCTCCGCCGTCTCCGCTTGGGCTCTGCTGTGCTTCAGCACAGGACTTGCTCTCCTGTTCCTGGGGCAGGCTGTCCTGTGCAGTATTATTTGACCTAGAGTTTTTGGGTTTGTTTTGCTTTGTTTTGTTTTGTTGGTTTTCTGTTTTATTTTGTTTTGTCCTCATTGGAAAATGAAAGTTAAATCTGATTTTCTTTTAGTTTTTTAAGATATAGTGTTTTAAGGCAGGGCGGTGGTGGCGCACACCTTTAATCCCAGCACTCGGGTGGCAGAGGCAGGCAGATCTTTGAGTTCGAGACCAGCCTGGTCTACAAGAGCTAGTTCCAGGACAGGCTCCAAAGCTACAGAGAAACCCTGTCTCGGAAAAAAAAGAGAGAGAGACAGAGAGAATGTTTTAGTTACTTTCTAGTGCTGTGAAGAGACACCATGCCCAAGGCAGTTTATAAAAGAAAGCATTTAACTGGGGGATTGCTTACAGTTTGGAGAGTGAGTTCATGGCCATCATGGTTGGAAGCACAGCAGCAGCAGACATGGCAGTGGAGCTGTAGCTGAGAACTTACATCTTATCCACAAGTTGAAGACAGAGAGGAAGAGAGACTGGGAATGCCATGGGCTTTTGAAACGTTAAAGCCCACCCCCAGTAACATGCCTCCTCCAACAAAGCCACACCTCCTAATCCTTCCAAAATAGTTCCACCAACCAGTGACCAAACATTCAAATAGATGCATCTCTGGGGCCATTGTCATTCAGACCATCACATAGGTTCTCACTATGTAGTCTTGGCTGTTCTGGAATGCCTAGTGATTTATCTGCCTCTGCCTCCCCAGTACTGGGATTTTAGATGTCTGTCACAGTACCTAGCCCTAAAGTGAGTTTTCTATGGATATATGATCTGTTTGTATGTGATGCTGGAGATGAACCCAGTCTTGCAGATGCTAGGAGGGTGTTCTACCCCCTGAGCCATACTTTAAGTTCCTCACTAGGGGATTCTAGGCAGGGACTCTACCACTGAGCTGCAACCCCAGCCCCTCACTAGGAGATGCTAAGGGGAGGCTCTACCACTGTGCCATGCCCCAGGCCCTCTGGTCAGCTCTCTTGGGTGAGACATGGCCCAGCCTTGTTAAAGGAATATGTATTTAAGACAGGATCTCACTATATAGCCCTTGCTGGCCTGGAACTCACTATATAAACCCTGTTGGCCTCAAACTCACAGAGATCCCACTGCCTCTCCCTCCAGAATGCTTGGGTCAGAGCGTGCGCCCCCAGGCCTGCCCCAAACAGGATTTTTTCTTCTGTATCATCACTTTGCTGGTGTCTTCAAAGAGACTGCCAGAGGGAGGAGGCCCAGCACAGACAGACCCTGACTGGAGGACTCCAGCTTGGGGGAGAGCAAGAGGTTCTTACCACGCGCTAGGAGGCAGTTGGGCCTGGAGTCCTGGGGCATGGGGTCAGGTGGACTGATGTTGACAGTCTGGCCTTGGGAGCCCTCTATCTTCAGGTGTGGGAGGTAGGAGCAACAGTTTCAGTTGGTAAAGTGCTGAACACTCTCGCATAAGGACTTAAATTCAGATCTCCCCAAACTACACCTTAACAAAAAGCCAGATAGGGGGCTGGAGAGGTGACTCAGTCTATGCTGCTGTTGCAGAGGACTGGAGTTCAGTTCCCAGCACCATGAGAGACAGCTCTCAACTGCCTGAAACTCTAGGTCCAAGATCTCTGGCTTCTTCTAGTGCCTGTTCTTATGTGTACGTACCCACACATACTGAAATAGACCGGCTGGGCATGGTGGCATATACCAGCTCTCAGGACATTGAAGAAATTGAATTTCTGAGTACAAGGCCAGCCGCCTGGTCTACATAAGGAGCTCTGTGCCAGCCAGGGCTACACAGTGAGACCCTGTGTCTTAGGGTTTCTACTGCTGCAATGAAACACCATGACTTGAAAAACAAGTTGTGGAGGAAAGAGGTTATTTGGCTTACACTTCCAGATCATAGTCCATCACTGGAGGAAGTTAGGACAGGAGCTCAAGCAGGGCTGGAACCTGGGGCAGAAGCTGATGCAGAGACCATGGGGAGTTGCTGCTTACTGGCTTTCTTTCTTTTTTTCTTTTTTTTTTCTTTTTCTTTTTTTTTTTTTTTTTTTTTTTTTTTTTTTTTTTTTTTTTTTTTTTTTTTTTTTTTTTTTTTTTTTTTTTTTTTTTTTTTTTGGCTTTTCAAGACAGGGTTTCTCTGTAGCTTTGGAGCCTGTCCTGGAACTAGCTCTTGTAGACCAGGCTGGTCTCAAACTCACAGAGATCCACCTGCCTCTGCCTTCCAAGTGCTGGGATTAAAAGCATACGCCACCACCGCCCTGCCGGGCTGGCTTTCTTATAGAACCCAGGACCACCACCCACTCTCCCATTGATCACTAACTGAGAAAATGTCTTACAGCTGGAGGCATTTCCTCAATGAGAGGCTCCCTCCTCTTTGATGACTCCAGCTTGTGTCAAGTTGACACACAAAGCCAGTACACTGTCTCAGTATAAACAAATCAATCAACCTTTGCGGGAAGAATAAAAGGGTAAAAGCCAAGCCTGGTGATGGGTCCTATCACCCTATCTGAGGAGGCAAGATGGGAGACCCATGGGGCCCTCAGGTATCAGAATTGGTGAGCTTCAGGTTCAGTGGGAGACCCTTTTTCAAAACATATAGGGGAGGGTGTTTGAGAAAGACATCATCCATCGTCAATATCTGGTCTCCAAAGGCATGCGCACACCAAAGGGAAGGCTGGACACGGTGGTGCACAGCACTTGGGAGGTGAGACTTAGGATCAGGAATTCATGGTCATCTTTAGCTACAAAATCAGCCTGTACTACCCAAGATCCCTTCTCAAAAACAAACAAACAGGGCTGGAGAGATGGCGCAGAGATTAAGAGCACTGGCTACCCTTCCTGAGGTCCTGAGTTCAATTCCCAGCAACCACATGGGTTCACAAACCGTCTGTTATGAGATCTGGCACCCTCTTCTGGCCTCCAGGCGGACATGCAGGCAGAGCACTCTATACATAATAAATAAATAAATCTTAAAAAATCCAGCAAAGCCAAAAAGCAAATTGTGGTCTGTTAGATGGCTTTGCAGCTGCAGAGCTCACCGTGCACACCTACTGCTCCAGTTCAGTCCCTGGAGCCCTCATATAAATTTTTTTAATAAAAAAAATTGAGGTTGGGGCAAGCATAAGGGCCTCAGTTTGATCCTCACCTCTAGAGAGAGCGAGAGATTTATGTGCATGAGTGTCTGCCTGAATGTATGTGTGGGCACCATCTGTGTGCCTGGTGCCTACATAGCTCAGAAGAGGGTGTCAGACCCACTGGGACTGGAGTTACAGACAGTTGTGAGCTGCAGTGTGGGTACAAGGAGCCAAACCCAGGTCCTCCACAAGAGCAGCCAGTGCGTGCTCTTAGCCACTGAGCCATCTCTCTGGTCCTGATTTGTTTCTGTTTGTTTGTTTGGTGGTTGGTTGGGTTTTTGTTTTTTTGACAGGGTTTCTCTGTGTGGCCCTGACTGTCCTGGAAATTGTCTGTAGACCAGGCTGGCCTTGAACTTACAGCGATCTGCCTGCCTCTGCCTCCTGAGTGCTGGGACTAAAAGCATGTGTCACCACTCCCTGGATTATTTTTTATTTTTAAGATTTGCTTATTTATTTTATGTATATGAGTGTTCTATCAACTTTATGCCAGAAGAGGGCATCAGATCCCCCTATAGATGTTTGTGAGCCATGATGTGATTGCTGGGAATTGAACTTAGAACCTCTGAAGGGTCAACCAGTGCTCTTAACCACCAAGCCATCTCTCCACCCATCCACCCCCTTTTTTTATTTGATTCTTTGAGACACGGTTTTCCTATGTAGCCTTTGCTGTCTTAGAACTTGCTCTGTAAATCAGGCTGGCTTTGAACTCACAGAGATCAAGCCTGCCTCTGCTTCCAGAGTGTTAGGCTTAAAGGCTTGTTCCACCTCTTTTTAATTTTAATTTTTTAAAGCAGACTGTATTCAGGCTGGTGTTTTTCAGTGTCAGAGCAAGTGTTTGCCTAGCATGTTCAGAAGCCCTGGGTTTCATCCACAGCACTACCACAACCAGCAAAACCCCCCTCTCTTCCCTGCAAGGAGGAGCCAGTGCAGATGCCACAGCTTTGTGAGAAGAGGTGGGGGCCTCAGTGGGGGTCAAGCAGGAAGGCCTGTCTTTTCTAGGAGTAGGAGTTGTCAAGGTAGTGATGGGGGAGGGGAAAGCCATAGAGGATCTTGGGAAATCCTTACCTCATGTCTATTCTCCAGGGTGGGCTGTATGAAGCGGTGAACGAAGTCTACAAAAACCTCATCCCCATCCTTGAAGCCCACAGAGATTACAAGAAGCTGGCTGCCGTGCATGGGAAACTGCAGGAGGCCTTCACCAAGATAATGCACCAGGTGGGTCCTGGGTGCCCTCCGAGGAGAGGCTTGATCCTAGTCCCTCTTAGACCTCTTGTCAGGCCTGCTCTAGGCCGTCTCGTTTTCTTTACTCTGGGACTCTGGGTCCCTTTCCTTGACTCAGGGCTCTGCTAATGTTGCCCTCTCTTTTCCCACAGAGTTCTGGCTGGGAGGTGAGTCTGTAGTGGGAGGACCATGATCCCTGGTGAACATTGGTCAACGAACACTAGGGGGCGACACAACAGCATGACACCTCCTCAACGGGGCCTGGGCGCCATGGGTGATGAGGCACCCCCCTACTTACTACCTCCCCTCCAAATGCCTCCCCCCAATCTCAAGGGCAGTCTGTGAGTCACCCAGCTGGGAACTCTCCAGAGACACCCCTCCCTCGGGTAGGGCCAGCTCAGTCACCACCGGGGCGGGTGTGAGAAGAAGGGGGCCATCTCTTTTCCTCTAGCTCTCACCATCTCTTTCTTAGGGTTCCCTCACTCTCTCTCCCTCCCAGTCTCCCCAACTCCCAGCTTTGCCCAGGACCACTGCTCCTCATCTCTTGTTAAGGATTCGTGCTCCCCAACCCCCCCCCCCCCGCTTTCTATTTTTAGGCATCTCTCAGTTGAGGGAGAATTTTCTGGCCAAAGATGGCAGGAACCCAGAGCCCTGGCAGGCTGGGTGGAGGCCAATGGGGTGGGTAGGTCCCCGCCTTCCCTGCATCCTTGATCTCCTCCTCCCTCCATAGAATGAGTCTCATAAGGTGGTATAACCAGGACCCTGGGAGGGGGTAACTCTGACCTCTGACCTCTGATCTCTCCACTGTGTCTCTCTGTCCACCATCCCTGTTTCTGGCCTCACCATGTCTGCTCCACCCTGCCTGGATCGGCTTTGGTGAGTGACCTATCTCCTATTCCATGGGTTGGGGGAGGTTTCTTGGGGTGAAAGGTCTTCCTTCCACATTTAGGGCTAGGGACGCAGAGAAGAATGTCCTAGAACTAGAGCCCATCATCCCAGGACAGGTGGTAGCCCAAAGTGTTCCTTAGTCACTCAGTCACTAGGGCATCTTCTGGGCCTGAGTCCCAAGGGTACTGAGGTGTAATTGGGAACAACACAGCCCCTATTTTGGTATTGGAATGTAGGTGATGGAGGCAACAGAAACCCAAGTTTATGTTAAACAAGGAAGTTGACAGAAGACTTGGAACAAAAGACAAGGAAGCCTGCCTGGTAGTGCTCAAGAGGCTGAGACAGGAGGATAGAAAGGTTGGGAGTAACCTAGGCAACTTATTAAGACTGTATCAAAAGTAAAACTAAGCCAGGTGGTGGTGGTGGCACACGCCTTTAATCACAGCACTGGGGAGGCAGAGGTAGGTAGATTTCTGAATTTGAGGCTAGCCCGGTCTATAGAATGAGTTCCAGGTCAGCTGAGGTTATGTAGAGAGAAACATTGTCTCAAATAAATAAATTTAAGAAAGAAACTGACTGGGGGCTTAGCTCAACCATTCATAACCTAGAATCTTCCAGTGGGGAGCTGGGAGAGTGGTTCAGCTATGAAATGCTTACCTAGCATGTGGGTGGCTCTGACCTCAGTCATCAACACACATACACACAAAATGACGGTGACGGCATCTCGCTGTGATCTGGGTCCCCTGGCATGTTAGTCTGTCTCATTGTTTCTGAGGTCCTCAGACAGGCTCCTGAGAGTCTCAGGATTCACCATTCCCATCTCGTCCCCTAATTCCCACCCTGAGTGTGTCTGGGCTGGAGGACACCTGCAGAGATGCCTCCATGCCAACACCACTGGCTTCTCTCAGCCCAGCGTGTATTTGGAACATATTTCCGAGTGGGCTTCTATGGTGCACGATTTGGTGACCTGGATGAACAAGAGTTTGTGTACAAGGAACCGTCAATCACAAAGCTGGCAGAGATCTCACACCGACTGGAGGCACGTCCTGGCACTGGGAGGTGTGGGAGGTGGGACAGGCCACGTGGGTTATAGTGGGGCTGCCCCAGTGAGGGCCCAAGTCAACCTCGTGTCTCTAGGAATTCTATACGGAGAGGTTCGGGGACGATGTGGTAGAGATCATCAAAGATTCTAACCCAGTGGACAAGTCCAAGCTGGACCCACAGAAGGTGCGTCCTCTGACCGTCTCCCCAAAATCCTGTATTGAAGGAGTTTGCAAATATTGAGTGGGGGCAAGTCCAGTTTCTCGGGAGGAGGGGTTCATCTCCATCCAGAATCCAGGAGATCTGGGATCTAGATTCAAAGACTTCAAGCCCAGAGGGACCAGAGCCTCTGGCTGGAGCTGTGGTGTCAGGTGGACCCCAGATTGTTCCCAGCCTTATGCACAACCCTGTGCCCCAGGCCTACATCCAGATAACCTACGTGGAGCCACACTTTGACACTTATGAACTCAAGGACCGGGTGACCTACTTCGACCGCAACTATGGGCTGCGAGCCTTCCTTTTCTGCACACCGTTCACACCAGATGGGCGAGCGCACGGGGAGCTAGCTGAACAGCACAAACGCAAGACCCTGCTGAGCACGGAGCACGCCTTTCCCTACATCAAGACACGCATACGCGTGTGCCACCGTGAGGAGGTGGGACCCCAGGCCTGGGAAGGGGTAACAGGAGGCTTAAGACCCAGAAAGGGGAGATATAAGGACTCAAGGTCCAGGGAGGAAAAGGGAGAGTAACCCCTCTAACAATGCATTTCAGGGACCCTGGATTCAGGAAAAGAGAGATAGGGTTTGGGAAATATAAGGACCCCAGGCTTTAGACTCAGATGCAAACCTCTACCACCAGACCTGGAGAGATCTGGAAACCTCAAACTTAGTGTCCCCAGACTCAAAGGCTGACAGTGTGTGAACCAGACTGAAGCCCCAGCAGAGTCAAGATCCACCCAAGGAAGGACAAATCCCCAGCTCTGTTCATGGCTTAGGACCCTCTTGTCCCAATTCTAGCCACCTTGGAATAGGACATGGCAGGCCTCAGCAGGTGCACCCCGACACAGGCACACGTTTCCATACATACACCTCCCGCTCACCCCACAGATGGTGCTGACACCAGTGGAGGTGGCCATTGAGGACATGCAGAAGAAGACACGGGAGCTGGCCTTTGCCACGGAGCAGGACCCTCCAGATGCCAAGATGCTACAGATGGTTCTGCAGGGCTCTGTGGGACCCACTGTGAACCAGGCATGGCTGGCATTCCTGGGGCAGGGGATCTGCTACCCTGGGCCTCCAGGTGCCATTCAAGCCATCATGAATCTTCTCACCCAGTAGGGTCCCTTGGAAGTGGCCCAGGTATTTTTGGCAGAGATCCCAGAAGATCCAAAACTCTTCCGGCATCACAACAAACTACGGCTCTGCTTCAAGGATTTCTGCAAGAAGTATGCTGGCTGTTACATCCCTGCCTTCCTGACTCCCTGCTGTACCAGGCTGGTTAATACCCATCCTGACTTCCCTGCTACATAAACCTGGCTCCCTATTTAAATTCACAGACCCATTGCGGGCCTTTGCACACCTGTCCCCACACTCCACCTCCTTAAGGACTCCCTAGCCTCTGTTCTTGCTCTCTCTTGAGTGCCAGTCCCTAGCAACCTCCTCCTGATCCCTCAGGTGTGAGGATGCACTGAGAAAGAACAAGGCCCTGATTGGGCCAGATCAGAAAGAGTACCACCGGGAATTGGAACGCCACTACAGCCGCCTACGGGAGGCTCTACAGCCTCTGCTCACCCAGCGTCTGCCCCAGCTGCTGGCACCAAGCTCCACCAGCCTCAGGTGCCCATTGTGGGGGCTGCCACGAACATGAGTATACACATACATGCACATACACAGCAAAGTCCACGTCCCGACTAGGTGGTGTGACTTCATCTACTCTGTTTTTCTACTATTACGTTTTATTTAGTTGATGGGGCATATGTGTTTACAGAGCATTGTGAGGTCAATTGCAGCCATCAGTTCTCTTCTACTATGTGGGTCCCACGGATTGAACTCAGGCCTGGCAGCAAGGGCTTTGACCCACTGCACTGTTTTTTGTACTCTCAGTCTCTTCTATCCTGGAGATGCTAGGTTAGTGCCCTATGTAAAAATGAACATTATTTTAGTCCCCTGTGGTAGATTGCCACACTTTGTGAATCTTCTGGTCTGGGAAAGCAAGGTGGTTAACTGGTTACAGGCTATTACAGCCGTGCGTGAATACCTGAGTTTGATTCCCCAGAAACCACATGGTGGAAGGAAAGAACCAATTCTAGTAAGTTGTCTTCTGACTTCTACATTTGCGCACACAGCACAGAAATAAATGATTTGTTTTAAAAGAAAAATCCCTTGATTGGATCAGGATAGACAGGAGAGAGTATAGACAGATTCTTGGGAAGGTTGCATGATGACAGAAGAGGAGGGTGGGAGGACCGTGGAGCTGGGGGTCCTGTGGCTAACCTGTCTTCTGCCCCCAGGAACTCCCTGAACAGATCAAGTTTCCGGAAGGCTGACCTCTGACCCCCAAAGACTGGAAACCACA
The DNA here is from genome assembly GCA_004026605.1 of Ondatra zibethicus. NCBI lineage: Eukaryota > Metazoa > Chordata > Mammalia > Rodentia > Cricetidae > Ondatra > Ondatra zibethicus. The sequence continues at coordinate 8,996 of PVIU01022957.1, read as the reverse complement.
CCAAGAAGACCAGCATCCACACCTCAGCTGTCTGTGCTTTCTGGAGTTTCTCCTGCCCCTCATCCATGGGGTGACCACAGTGTCCTTAGGGCTGGGCCCTCTATCCCTCTGTCTGTCTGCACTGATGGATCCTAAGTTTTGTTTTGTTTGTTTGTTTTTAATTTAAAATGAGTTTTATATGCAACCTGTGTGGTGTGACAGTTCCTGGTGAGCTAATATTCAGTTAAAGAAGAGAACACACACAGTGTAACGTGTCCATGGGAAAAAGTGCTGTATGTATATGTGTGTGTTCATGTATGTACACGTGGTAAGGGTTTGCATGCACAAATGTGTGATACATGTGTATTCCTCAGTCTCTCTTCACATTTTGTTTTGTTTTGTATTTACTATGTAGCCCAGGCTGGCCTGGAGTTTATAGATCACACTGACCTTGAACTCACAAAGATCCACCTGTCTCAGCGTCCTGGGTGCTGGGATTAAAGGGATATGCCACTATACTTAGCTTCTCTTCACCTTTTTTGTTTGTTTGTTTTTTGTTTTTCAAGACAGGGTTTCTCTGTAGCTTTGGAGCCTGTCCTGGAACTAGCTCTTGTAGACCAGGCTGGCCTCGAACTCACAGAGATCCGCCTGCCTCTGCCTCTCGAGTGCTGGGATTAAAGGTGTGCTCAGCAGCAGGCACCTTTACCTGATGAATCTCTCCTTGGCCCTCCACTTATTTTTTTAAGACAGGTGTCTCACTGAACCTGGAGTTCACAGATCCAGCTAGGTTCACTGAGATCTGCCCAGCTTCCAGAACTAGGCTTACAGATAAATTTTTGGACCCAACTTTACATGGCTGCTGGAATCTGAACTCAGGTCCTGGTGCTTTCCTAGGCAAGCAACCTGAGACAAAGACAATCCCCAGCTCCAGGACTCCAGGAGCAATATTCCTGGGCCAGGTACTAAGTGGCTTCTGAGGTGGGAGTTCCTTTCTCCTCTCTCTCTCTCTCTCTCTCTCTCTCTCTCTCTCTCTCTCTCTCTCTCTCTCTCTCTCTCTCTCTCTCTCTCTCTCTCTGTCTGTCTGTCTCTCTCTCTGAACTGGAGTCCCTGGTAGCCCTGGTTCCACCTCTTTGATGTGCTGGGACTACAGGTGTGCACTGCCACAGCCAGACTGACTTCAGAAAGTTCTGTGCAAACAAAAGTAGTTCTCCGGGCAGGGGGTGCAGTTTAGTGGCAAGGTGATTATCTAGCATTCAGAGTCCTGGGATCCATCCAAACCCCACAACCCCATAACTCAACGGACTGTGACTTGTGTCAGCCTGTGAGTAGTTTAAAAGAAATTTTATGAATACATCGATCACATAAGTCAATGATTAACCCTATTTTATTAATGGGGAAACTGAGGCCTAGTTCAGGAAAAGACAGGTGGGGGCGGGAGATTGGGCTACTCGTCAGTGCTATCTCTAAGCTTGAGCCGGCGGTCACGCCACGGTACACCCGGCCCGCAGCTGGACGGCTTCCAGCCGGCGGCGGCCAACGGGGGAGGGGTGACCTCCAGTCGCCGCCACCGCACCCGCCCTCGAGCTGGGCCGCAGCCAGCTCCGCCCCCCTGCAGCGTCCAGCTGCAAAGGGCGGGCACCAGGCTTGGAGGAGAGGGACCCTGTCCCGAGGGCTGGTGACCAGGGGCCGACTGAGCCCCTAGGACGTGCACAGGCAGCAGCGAGAGAGCGTGCACCCCAACGACCACCCTTCAACTTCGCCCCCAGCCCCCGCTGCACAGGCGCCCGGGAGGCTGAAGGGGCGGGGTTTGCTGATTGGGGCGTGGCTACCGCGCTGGCCGGGCTGGGTATCGGCGGCCGAGGCGGAGCGCGCAGGACGCCTGGGACGGCGAAAGCTGGAGTGCAGCAGGCGAGTGGGACCCAGGGCTGGTTGGGGTCTGGGCTGCTCTAGGGGGGCTATCGGGATTTCTAATCCACTTCCAACCCGAGGCTACAAACTCACTCCACTCTCTGAGCTGGTCCTTCCCAAGTCTCACCATCTGCACCCAAACTTTGCAAACCTGAGCGTCTGGATCCCCGCGCTCCTGTCCCCCTCCCCAGCCCTGACCTCGGCCCTGCTTCTTTCCTCAACCCACCTCCATTACTTTATCGTTCCCTGCCTTTCTCCCTCCACTCCACCCCTCTCATCTAACACTGTCCCCTTCCCTGCCCGGGTTCCCCCTTTCGCAGCTCCCGGTGGCCAGGCCCGGACCCTCAGCGGCGGGAAGGCATCCGGGCGTCCGGCCGGGCTGGGCCTGGCTGCTGGGCGAGTGGGGGGGGGATCAGCAGATGTTTGCCATTAGACTGGGACCCCGCAGGCCCCGCCCCTCCCCTCCCGGGGCGGGGTCCTGCTCACCCTCAACTTTGGGGGCGGAGAGAGCTAGGCAGGAAAGCCCCCAGATCCGCCCAGGCTGATGGGGAGGTGCACTCTGGGGAGACCCAGTGGCCCTTCTCTGAAAACTCCCACCTGTTGATTCTTCCAGCCTCCTTTCGCCACCCCCATCCAGGGATCTTGTCGGGAGAGAGAGTGGCCTCCTGCCACCCTTGCCACCGACTTACTGCCTGTGGTCAGATGACTGGGGACCCTTAGACCTCAATCCTTCATTCGCTGTGTCTGGGAAGAGATGTGTGGGGTCTAGAAGTGTTTTGGGGGAATCTGCCACACTTAGGTTAAGTCCAGGCCCATCATCACATCTTGGGCAAGTGACCTTGGGCAAGATTCACACTCAGTGATAAACTTGGGTGAAGGCTTACCTCCTGGGGTTGTCGTGGCAGCTGAGATTTGGTGTTATAACCTGTAGTCACGGAGGACGCCTGCAGTCCCAGCGTTTGGGAGGCTGAGGCCAGAGAGTGTCCAGTTCGAGGCTGGTTTAGGCAGTGTAGTAAACTCTTTTCTTTCTTTCTTTCTTTCTTTCTTTCTTTCTTTCTCTCTCTCTCTCTCTTTCTCTCTCCCCCCTTCTCACTCTCTCTCTCTCTCTTTTTTTTTGGTAGTTTTTTTGTTTTGTTTTGTTTTGTTTTTCGGGACAGAGTTTCTTTCTGTAACAGCCCTGGCTGTCCTGGAACTCTCTTTGTAGACTAGGCCGATCTCGAACTCACAAAACTCCACCTGTCTCTGCCTCCTGAGCTCTGGGATTAAAGGCACGAGTCCCCATGGCACAAGCTCTTTTCTTAAAAACATAAACGGGCCAGGTAGTGGTGGCACATGCCTTTAATCACAGCACTCGGGAAGCAGAGGCAGGCAGATCTCTGTGGGTTCAAGGCCAGCCTGATCTACAGAGCAAGTTCCAGGACAGGCTCCAAAGCTACACAGAGAAACCCTGTCTTGAAAAAAAAAAAAACCATAAATAGGACTGGGGATGTACAACACATGCCCAGCATGTATGAAACCTGGTGTTATATTCCCAGAATGGTGTAACTGGGTGTGGTGGTACAACCAGCTGTCCCCAGCAATTGGGAGGTAGAGGCTGGAGGAGCAGAGTTCCAAGGTCATCCTCAGTCACTTAGTGGGTTTGAGGCCAGCCTGGGCTACATGAGAATCTGTCTCAAAACAAAACACAAAGCAAGTTGATGCTATAATTATTAATTTTATTCAATCTCGGCACCCCTACCTCAGGTTATCCCAGCACTGCTCCCTACCTCTGTGTCTCTCTTAGGTCTCCAGAAAATATTTTGAACCAGCTTCCTGGTGTTGGAGACTCCAGGCAGATGCAGGGCCAATTTTCCCTCCAGTTAGTCACTGTGTATTCCAGGTGTTCAAGGCAGCAAAGCAAGGGCAGAGATGTGGAGAGACTGGAGGGGCAGCGATGTGGAGAGACACAGACTGGAGGGGCAGCGATGTGGAGGGAAGCTAAACAAGAGGGAGAGAGCATCCCAGGCCTGCCTCCATGCCTAGCAGGTGCCCCACCTGCCCCGTCCTCCCAGGGACCCACAGCCGAGAGTGGTCCACCCTGGAGGATGAGATGGGTAGAGGTGGCTGGAGGGCAGACGGCTGAAAAGACCGATGCTGGCTGACCTCCAGGGCTGAAGCGGGCTTAGTAAGAGCTCTTTGCAGGCCATGGGCACCCCCCCTTACTTCTTCCTCCCCACCTCTATCCCTACTGCACCCCCTACCCTCCCAGGCCGGACACATCCTGAGGGGGCAGGAAGTTCTCTCTAGCTGGGCAGAGAAACTGTTTATTTTTAGAGAAAATTGTTTCCATAAAGAGGAAGGCTTCTCACAGCTTGTATCCTCAGCACTTTCCCCGCTCCAGGGGCCTGACCTCGCTCTCGGCTTTGGGGTCCCTGAGGGGTCCCACCCTCCATGTTGTGTCTCTTTCCGGGCTCTGAGGTCCCCACTGTGTCTCTGTTAGCATCCCAGCCCCTCTACCTACTCTTAGCCAGCTCTCCCTGTGCACAATCCAAGATGAGCCAAGGGGAGGGGGCACAGGAAGGGTGGGGCCCCCTGCCCTGGGGGCCATGTAGAGGCTGTGGGAACAGCTGGAGCCTGTCCAGGACTGGACAGATGTGCGCACAGGCAGGGCGGTTTGGTTTCTTTGTTCTAGGACTTTCTGCAGCCAGGCAAGGGTAGGGAGGGGAGCTTGAGCGGTTAAGTATTTGAGAATTGCCTGACCTGTGCAAGGCCATCTGTGGAGGGAGGGTGCCACATCCCCTCCCTTCCCCTTGAAGACTGCTCCTGAGACTACTCTGTCAACCTCTGCAGGTCGGCCTCAGCTAGTGCTGCAGGCATTGTGACTCACAGTTCGCTGGGTGACACCTGAGGAGCAACAGCAGAGCGAGGATGGCCCAGGTCCTGCATGTGCCTGCCCCATTCCCAGGTCAGGGGCAGGGGGAAGTGGGGAGGGCTCTGCCCTGGAGGTCTTGAATGGGGAGGATGACTCTGACAGTGTGGGGGAAGGTCAGCCCTAATATGAGGGCCTGAGGTGGGGGATGGAGGGGACGAGACAGCCATGTCAGGCTCTGTGAGGCAGGAAAGCCCTAATGTGAGTGGAGAAGGACATCCCTGTCCTTCTGGCTGTCCACCCTGGCATCAATGGGTGAAAGGGCCAAACAAGACCCTGTTGATATAGGGTAGACTCCCAGCTCTGGCAGAAGCTACCTGTGTCCCTGGGCTGTCACCTGGGCACAGGAGGCCCAGCAGTACTTTAAGGTCTTGGCTTTCCCCCCACTCCAGGGACTCCTGGCCAGGCCACCCCTGCAACCTTCCCTGGCAAAGAGCCAGATCCACCATACTCTGTGGAGACGCCCTATGGCTACCGCCTGGACCTGGACTTTCTAAAGTACGTGGATGACATTGAGAAGGGCCACACACTGCGCAGGGTGGCAGTGCAACGCCGCCCGCGCCTGGGCTCCCTGCCGCGGGGCCCCGGGTCCTGGTGGACGTCCACGGAGTCGCTGTGCTCTGACGCCAGCGGGGACAGCCGGCACTCGGCCTACTCCTACTGTGGCCGTGGCTTCTACCCACAGTATGGGGCGCTAGAGACCCGCGGCGGCTCCAACCCACGTGTTGAGCGTACGCTGCTGGATGCTCGGCGCCGGCTGGAGGACCAGGCGGCCGCCCCATCAGGTGGCCTGGGCTCCCTGACACCCAGCGCTGCGGGCTCTACCAGCTCCCTGGCAGGCATAGGCCTGCTGCCGCCCACACCTCGCAGCTCCGGTCTGTCCACCCCGGTGCCACCCAGCGCAGGTCACCTGGCCCATGTGCGCGAGCAGATGGCTGGCGCCCTGCGCAAGCTGCGCCAGCTGGAGGAGCAGGTAAAGCTGATCCCCGTGCTCCAGGTCAAGCTTTCGGTGCTCCAGGAGGAAAAGAGACAACTCACCGTGCAACTCAAGAGCCAGAAGTTTCTAGGCCATCCCTCAGGAACACGGGGCCGGGGTGAGCTCTGTCTGGACCTTCCTGAGCTTCCCGATGACCCTGCTGTGCTAGAGACCCGCTCTGTAGGCACCTGGGTCCGGGAACGGGACTTGGGCATACCGGATGGTGAAGCTGCCCTGGTGGCTAAAGTGGCCGTGTTGGAGACCCAGCTCAAAAAAGCGCTGCAGGAGCTGCGGGCGGCTCAGACCCAGCAGGCCGACCTCCAGCCCCAGGCCTGGCCACCGCCAGACAACCAGGTCCGTGTGGACACCATACGAGTGGTTGAGGGTCCCCGGGAAGTGGAGGTGGCAGCCAGCACAGCAGCGGGGGCCCCTGCACAGCGAGCCCAGAGTCTGGAACCCTATGGAGTAGGGCTGAAGGCCCTGACCACATCTGGGGGCACAGAGAACGCCCTCGTGTTCCGCAGCCATGAGGTGGTGGAGACTATGTGCCCAGTGCCCACAGCCAGCACCAGCAATGTGCACACGGCCAAGAAGATCAGTATTACAGAACGGAGTTGCTTTGGCGTGACCAGGACTGCAGGTGAGTGACTGTGTTCAGGGGAGATCCAGTAGGGCCTCTCCTTCATCTAACCTTCGGCGAACAAGAGGCCCCAGCTTCTTAAAGTGGAGACAATTCCACTATGGGCCGCAGAGCTGTAGGGGCCTGGAGAGAGGGCACGATTGGTAAAGTGCTTGCTGTACAAGCGTGAGGACCTGAGTTCTGATCCCCAGCCCCCATGTAAGAGGCTGATGGTGGTCATGTTCACTTATCATCCCAGTGCTAGGGAGACAGACAGGAGGATAATGGGGCCCTGCTGGACTAGGTTATTTGGTGAGTTCAGCCTGTGATAGACCTTGTCTGAGACAAGATGGGCCCAGCAAGATGGCTCGGTGGCTAAGGCACCTTGCAGCCGAGCCAGATGACCCGAGTTCTAGCCCTGGAGTTCACATGGTGGAAAGGCAGAACTGACACCTACGAGCGTCACCTCTGCCCTCCACAGGTGTGCTATGGCACATGTGTGCCCTGGCCATGTAAAAGCTCATACACTTTTGTTGGTTTTTGTTTGTTTGTTTTTCGAGACAGGGTTTCTGTGTGTAACAGCCGTGGCTGTCCTGGAACTCACTCTGTAGACTAGGCTGGCCTCGAGCTCACGGAGACCTGCCTGCTTCAGTCTCCTGAGTTCTGGGATTAAAGGCGTGCACCACCACCGCCTGGCAATAGTACATTTTTAAAAAGGTAGACAGTACCCGAGGAACACCTGTTTACCTCTGACCTAAACATGCATGCAGATACACATATATGCACATGCATACATACACACACTCATACATACATGCACAGAGAAATTGAACTTCTAGCATATTGCCTTTGTGTTGAGATGTTTGGAGGACATTCCCCAAGATGGTTGGTTTCATAGCAGAGTCTCTCTTTTGAATTAAAAAATGGCAGGAACGTGTTAGGCACATGTAATCCTAGATAGAGTTTGTTGTCCGTGGTTCAGGCGTGGCTGGATCCGAGTGCTCAGAAGCCATGTGGAACCTCTAACTCGTGTCTGTTCTGTGGCACCTTCAGGAGGGTGAAGGAGTCCAGAACTAAAATTCTCCTTCTCCACGGATCCCGTGTGTTCACATAACACCAGATTAAAACCCCACGAGTGGCCTTCAATGGCAGAGCCAACCAGTGTACATCTCCCTGCCCAGCCCTGAGCCCTGAGGGTGGAGGAGACCCTTCCTGAGTCCAGGGGCCTTCAGAAGAGGAAGGGGGTGCACCCGGAGGAAGTGCTGAGTCCTCATGCCCGGAAGGGCTGTATACAGATTGTCAGCTGCCCAGGAGAAGCTGCCAGGATGATTCATAGGAACAGTCACAGCTGTTCTGTCTTGGCACGAGCCAAGGGGTGCCAGCTGCTCTGCTAAGTGATAGGCCAACAGCCGAGGTACCCCGGGTTCCATCACTGTGTGACCCCAGCAGTGACACCACCTCTCTGGGCCTCCACTTTCCTCTCTGTGACGTGCTCTAATGTGGATCCACCCTAGTGCACACAGTAAGGGCTCAAACTGTGCTTATTGCTGCTTCTGCTGACAGTGATCAGGTTGACCTTTCTGGGCTGTTTGGTTTGGGGTTTTCTTTTCTTTCCCCTTTGGGCTGTGTGGAGTTGGAGACAGTTTTGCTCTGCTCTGCCTTCCAGCCTTGAGCCCTTCCCTTCCTCTTCCCATCTCTCCCTCCTGAGACCTCACCTGGCTTAGCCTTGAACTCTCATTTCTCCTGCCTCAGCTCCCTGACTAGTTGGGATTACAGAGTATTTAATCCACTCCCGACTTCACTCTACTTATAGATGGGGAAACTGAGGCTTAGGGCAAGGATTCACTGTGCCAGGGTCTGCATCAAGAGCCCACGGAAGCCAACTTCTCACCCCCATAACCAAGGTCAAGTTGACTGGAGCCCTGCTGACTCTAAGGGGCAGAGGCTGCAGGGCCCCTGCCCGCTGTGTTTCCTTGCTTCTCCGTTGTTCCTGGCCAGCTACGGAAACCGCCCCTCTGTTCCGTGTCCATCTAAACACCCAGCCCTGAGGTTCTGGCCCCCAGCCAGGGGCCCGCCCAGCCCAGCCTTGGAATCTTTGAGAGGCACCCTCCATTCCAGACGTGCCTCCCAGGGCAGTCATGGGACCTCCTGCTCGCCGGACATACAGACAAAGCTATGTTCACTGCCTGTGGAAACTGCCACCCCAGAAGTCCTCCCTCGTGTCTCACTGCACTCCCTCTAGCTGCAGCTTGCTTACATCAGGCCTCACTTAGATGGAGTTCCAGTGTTTCTCAGTGGACGCTCAGTCTCACAGGTGCTGAGAACACAGCAGGAGACCACACTTGCAAAGCTCCCTGCCCAGGGCAGGGTGACACAGTTCAGCAGGTAAAGTCAGTCGCTTGCCACCAAGTCTCAGTTTGACCTCCGACCCACATTTTGTTTGTTTTGTGAGATAGGGTCTCACTATATCCACTGTTTGGCCTGGACCTTGCCATGGAGACCAGGCTAACCTCCAAATTCTGGGATTGAAGGTGTTTACCACCATGCCTGACCCACGTAAAGAACTGACCCTGCCCCCCAACAGGTTGTCCTGTGACCTCCATATG